>MNCI01036292.1:104481-130633 GCA_015680685.1 Gnetum montanum | reverse complement strand
TCTGAGGATGGATGCATAGGTTATGGGGTAGGAGAGGACCTTGGACCACCAATCACTCATTTGTTGCATTGGGCCTTCGAGGAACCAGGCCTCTCGATCTTTTCGGTTTGAAACAGCTTGGCTGCTCAAGCCCTGGCTATGACCTTTAGTTGAAGACATCTAGGCAGACTATAGGCCAAGCCATGGGGATCCTAGGAATTTTCTCCAAGAGGGGCTCCTTCGTTTGAAGTGGGCTATCTGATCCTAACCTATAGAGGAAAAATTTTCATTCTAGATCGGCCATACTGTCCTTCGAATCCAACTAGCCCAGGTGCAATCCTAATAAGAAGCTAGGAAGAACCTACACGACGAGGAACAAAACCTTTTGATGCAAATGCAAGCACTTAACTTGGAAGAGGAAATCCATTGGAAACAAAGATCACAGATCAAATGGCTCAAGGATGGGGACAGATAGATAAAATTCTTCTTTGTTGTAGCCAAAACACGTGTGTGGAGCCAAAGACATGGGCTGGAGACTAACATGGGATAGATCGTTGATGATCCAAAGGATGTGGCCAGAGAATTAGCATGATATTGGGAGACAATCTAGGCAAAGCAACCCATAGTGCCCATGTCTATTCAAGTTTCGTGAGTGCTAGACGAAGAGGATAACCTTAGACCACTGATCCTATTTTCCTAGCAGGAGCTAACAACAATAGTTGGGGCCATGCTTGGAGAGAAGGTGCCTAGATCGAATGGTTAGAGTCTCAAATTCTGAAAACATTTCCTTGACATTATGGGACTCAACATCATGGATGCCTTCAATCTAATGCTGTCCAAGAAGCAAGTCCACCATGAGCTCAACTGCTCCTAAATCATGTGCATTCCCAAACATGCTGATGCTTCCTCTCTAGAACATTTTTGACCCACTGGGATCTACAACATGTTGATCTGTATTTTCTCTTGGATTCTTGTGTGAAGGTTGGCTCCCCTCATGCCCAAACTAGTCAGCACCAAACAGGATGTGTTCAAGGATGAACCCTGCAAGACCAAGTCCTCCTCATGCAAAAGATCTTCCACTCTCTTTGTCTTTCTAAGTTTCCTATGCCTCAAATTAGATATCACCAAGGCATATGATACGATCAGTTGGGAGGCACTTGCCACCATTATGCAGCAAAAAGGCTTTGACCCATTTTTTATCCAGCTCTGCATTTACCTACAATTTTCTGCTAGTTTCTCTTTTGATGTGGGGGGGCAACTATGGGGACTCTCATCCCCAGGCAAGGGATTACAATAGGGGGATCCCCTTTTGCCATTACTTTTTATTATTACTATGGAACTTTTGCAATATTATTAGAAGGTTGTGGGCATAGGAGGCCTAAAAATTGCTGGGGTGGAATGTTTGACTGAACACTATGCAAATGACACGATGCTACTCAATTAGGCTAGGGTCCTGCAAGCATGTTGCATCAACTGGCACTTACTTGGATGGCTGTTGAGCTTGGCCTGGTGATAAACCATGCAAAGTCATCTACACACTTCCTCAACGTAAACACTCAGGTGAAAGATCGAGTTTTGTAAATCCTAGGGGTTCCTTCTAGAATGATTCGAGACTCCTACCTGAGCATTTCACTGTTCCATTGGGGTCATTGTATGTCTTGGGTATGATTTTGGAAAAAATCAAGACTCAGATGGGAAATGGGGTGAACCATTTTCTTACTCATAAAGGGTGTTCGATGCTAGCATTAATCATGCTAGTTGCAATGACACATTTCATGGCCACTATTACTACACCCTCCCACACCACCCCCACCCCCCCCCCCCCCCCCCCCCCCCCCCCACATGCAATAACTCATGCTATTGACAAGCTCATACATCACTTTGTGTGGTTGGGGGGCAAAGGGTGGTGCAAATTGCACCTGGTTAGCTAGGACCAAATTGTGCACCCTCGAACTGTAGGGAGTTTTGGGATATCAAAATTTGAAGACAAACTGATGCTCAGTCAACAACATCTACTACTTCATTTCACCTGCTAGAATGAAGAGCCAAACTAGTGGATATGGATCATGAATGCCAAGTACATTTGATGGCATTCAAGGGTGCATGACTAGAGGCCATGGCATACACTTTGCAACCATGCACTACAAATGCAGTCGCAAGGGTGGTTGGAATGCAAGCTATGCTACCTATTATCAGCCATGTATCCACTAGTGCCGGGATGGAATTAGATATGGCAAGGGCATTTGCCTAAGAAAATTAAAGTCTTTTTATGGCTTCTGGAAAGTAATGCATCACCAATATAGATGAATTTATGAAGGTGCAACCTTGATATCGACACCACCTACCCGCTATGCAAGAATGCACCCAAGACCATCCTGCATTTCACCTTTCAATATGTTTAGATACATGCCACATGGCACGTGATGGGCTAGCCTCCCCCGCTGACACTGTCAAGCAATTCCTGAGCCACCTTGCTTTTCTGGGTGGTTTGGAAAATCCACAACCATAAAGTTTTCCAATAGCACCGACTACCCCATGGTGTAGGTGGCTTCATGGGTTGCAACTACGTGGAAAGAAATTGTTGCAACAATGGAGGTTATGTCAACCTATGAGCTTGACTATGTGGCACTCCAGGATAATGCTGAGTTATGGGGAATGGTGGAGCGTTGCAGCTAGAGCAACATTCTGCAGCAACTGGTGGGAGACTCAGCCCTCCCAGATGATGCTTTCTATACCAACTATCAGGATGATCGCACATTTTTTCGAGGCATCAAAATTATTCTTATGGAACCTATGATTAACAAATGTCTCGGGGCCTTGGAGAAGGGTGAAATCATTTTTCCCACTACTTGAGGGCTACAAGATGCTAACATGTTTTTCACTAGGCCAGTGCCACGCACGTAGAGTCGACAAGTGCTCAAATCTACCCTATCACCTATTTAGGCTCAAGCTGCTAAGCTGGTGAACCAATTTTTTGTATAGTCTAGAAATGGGTCCAAGCTCCAAGGCATCCACTTTGCATTTCTCAAATGTTTGAAGTTGGGGATTACAGTAAACCTACCTCACTTTTTTCTAGCTATTTTACAATAGCAAAAGAGGGGGTGCCATTCTAGGCTTATTTTGGCCCTTTGGCGAGGGGTGACGGGGATGTGGCCAGAGGCAAGGCTAGGACTGGGTCTTGAACCCTTAGGGTTGTCCTTGCCTAGGCGCTCCTAGTCAAATCTACCTAGGCCATCAGGGATTAGGCCTATGGTGGTTTATTCTTGGAAGCGTGTTGGCCACTGAGAGTCAAGTTCTTCCAACCCTATCACGATGCCAAATGCATCTCCATGGACAACATTGGGATGCGAGGTTTTACGAGATGAAGAGTTGCACTGCATGGAAATGGCTACTGCTCGTGTTGAAGAAAGGCGTGACTGGGAAGCCAAGTGGAACGAAGCCCTCATGCATGCATAGGCTAATCTAGAGACCCATTTCTGGGAATGGGAGCAAGAGTTGTTTTAGCAAGAAACTTTGCTAGTGGAGGCTACCCAAGCCTGATTGGCTAACAAGCTCCATGCCCAAATCCAAGAGGAGCTATTGTAGGAGGAGGCTACTCGCAGAGAGTGCGAGAGGACGGAGTGGGCACAACAAGAATGAGAATAGGATGAGGAAAGATAGAGGCAGAGGCAACTAGACTAGGCACACAAGTAGAGCACTTGTTAATGGCTTCAAGAGTGGTGCTATCCATACATTGTTCTAGGCATAAACTACGACTACTCGTGGGGGGTTCTCCGACAACACATCTACCAAATGTCCATGAATTTCCACTCAGATGGGGGGACATCGATTGAAGAGCAGCATCAGCAAGATGCTACCATGCAAGCAATTCAGTAGGCCACCAGTTTTATAGATTCTAAATTGCACCATAACATGTTAGATATTCTCCAAGCCCTCAAGGGCCCACACTACATGTGTCATAGACTACTGACACATATGTAGTGCCAGGCTGCGATCCCCGCTGTTCCTCAACTGGCTAATCTAGCCTTTTTGTGATATGATTTTATGATGTAAGTCTTTGCTATCTATTTTGTGGTTGGGCGAGCCCCCACACCCCCCTCCTGATTATGGGATCATCCATGTTGGCCACCTCTAGTGACCTGATTTTGTATTTTACATTCTAGTAATATCACCCTGAACATTCTCTCAAAAAAAAAAAAGCTATTAGAATGTGATTTCTGAGAAATCAAGAAAATAAATTCCATATGCTTAGATGCCAAATCAAAAAGAAAGAAAGAGAATCTACAATGTGCCACTACTTATTTACAACCAAACTTTTTTATTCTTCCAAGCTCTCATGTTATCACATTGAGAATAATGTAGGCTAGGACTAGGACCATTTAAAAATGAAATGTGGTTTTATGTTGTTCATTTACCCCAATGCTTTTGTTAACCATGCAAATTTCATGGAATTGGTTATTTTAATTTTTCCTATGAAGGAATCATTATAATATATGTATTGCAACACTAAGACTACTATTTTTCAATGGGAAAGTGTATTTATTTACACAAAATTACAAAAGGTATGGTATGAGTTTTCTAAATTCCCCATGGCTATTTTGGTAACATTATTGGATGAGTGTATTTTCTAAGAAGTATCAACTACTCTCATTTCCTTATCTATAAGACTTTAATATTTCTAACTATTTTCTAATTTTACCTTTTAAATTTTAAAGATTTTGCAACTTTGGTGTATGATAGGCTTGGATTTTCCTTAATTACAAAAGTTGGAGTTATCTTGGTTAGATATCATTTTTATCTTTTGCATATATTTTTTTATGTACTTTTGCTTTTCAATATCATGTCCCAAGATAACATGCATTAATATAAAGACTACATGTATGCATATTTGTGCACTTTTTTTCTTTAGTTATCATTTTATTTTATTTTATTTTATTTTTGGAAAAAGGTTAGGTTAGATTAAAAAAGAAATTAATATGTACAAACAAGATGGCAGGGTCAGAAGACCCTCCCCTACCCAAATAGACAAGAAACCAAAAATTAGGGAAGAGAGACCCCTTGATAGACACAGGGGAGAATCACCCCCAAAAGATAATAGACCACAAAAATGGGGAAATAGAGAAAGCACAATCAAAAAAATAGAATGGCCAACTCAAGTTGTGCTCATTACAAAATGACCTATTTTATTGAGACTACCTAAACACCAGTTAGAATTGAGATAGACCAAAAACAAGAAACAAACAACATATGGCCTAAACAAGAGAACAAAGAGCCCATCACAGATAGCAAGGGCCCCTCAATTATGGTGGGGCAATTGGTAACAACACCCCTAGGTCGCACACTAAAGTGGACCTTATCCAGGATCTCTTGCTAGTGTTGGGAGGTCATAAAGGCTACAACCTCTTGGAACTTAAGGAACTCCTCTTCTTTGTGTCACCACAAGGTTTGTTCTTCATCTTGTCAGGGTGAAATTCTGAAGTAATAGAACAAATCATCTAAAACAATGTACAAAATATTCATTAATAAAAGACTTACTTTGAGGAGATTTCTAGGCTTCAAAGATTCCAATATCATCATAACATACTTTAAAGAGAGTAACTATGCATCCCTTTATGTTTTAAATGCAATATAAGAAGCACTGGCTTGCATCTTGCATTAAAGAGTGTTACAACACTAGGGTTTATTTTCTCATGGGAATCCATCAAGAGCTAATGATGACAAAATCTATCTATGTCATGATAAAGCAAATAATTTGAAATTTGTGTAAGCTTACAAAACATTAATTCAGTCATCTTTCATATAAACTAAGGATTTGGACTCAATCACCAACTTGTATAACTGCATTGGATCTACATCAAAATCATCTATAAACTACAAAAGTTCATTTTCTTTGAAATCCAATTCATGATCTTTTTTTTTTAAGGTTTCTATTTTCTTCTTCTGATTTTAGACATTCTAAACTTGGCAAATAGAGTCTGAAAGTAGGGGTTGAATTTTGGAAAACAAATTTGACTAGCAGAAAAATGAGAGTTTAGAGCAAATACAAAAATTCTAATTATCAATATAGTTGGGAGTTCATAATTTTTTCCTCATAACTTGAAAGTGATACAAAGTTCTTAAGTTATATATATATATATATATGGAGGGCACTACAAATAATAAGGCACTAAAACTAGAGTAAATAAAAGAAGAATTACAATCTCTAATATCTTTAACAGTAAGAGGAACATAGGACAGATTTACAGATCAACCTAGTAATAGAATAAAGAAACCAAGAATCTGTAAACCATTAGGGATAACAATCTTTGTTTTCAGATGTTATTATCATGGCTATTAAAATATGAATTAGGATTAGACAAAGGAGATAGAAAATTAGCTTTGAAAATAACATTTCCTTTAGCTAGAGATCATTGGGATTCAAGATCCAAAATCTTATTTAGCAGCAAACAGGGCTAAAATCTAATTCATGCATAAAAATGTGAAGGCTGAAACATGAGAGATCAAGTGCTGGCTTTTTCTTTTATTTCTTCTTTTCACATGCATACAGATCCTAACACAACAGTACAAGTTCAGAAAACTTTATAATCTAAATGAGTTACCAAATTTGTGTGTATGTACATACTCTAAACAAAGTACAGACTTAAAGGTGTTGCTGATGATGAAAAGGGAGACATATCAATCATAAAATAACAATATCAGTCTAGTTTTCATCCTAGAGCAGAGAATAAACTGAGTCTCTCTCTATATATTTTTTCTAAAACAGAGGTTAGATTCTGAAGGTGACTGTCTAGTGACTGAAATATGAAAACCAGAGGTTAGCAGCAATGAAAGAACAGTAATGTCCATCATATTTAAGAAATTAAATTCTGATTTTAAGTTAAAAAAAAAAGAATAAGTAAAATTTATGAACTCAAAATTATTTTCTAGGAAAACAGAATTACCCAAAGCAACTCTAAATTATAATTTCCTTGAGCAACTAGATTCCAATAACAAATAGAGAAATGGATTTCTGATTTTTTTCATATTAACAGCAAATAATTTGCAAAAGAGGAAAGAGCTATATATTCTAATATTTAGCCTTTTCTTTTCCTTCATAAATATAAAACAAACACAATGTCCTTGCTACTAGTAACATCATTATTATCATGAATCATCCTTACCAAAGGCATAACATTTGATTTTTGGAAGACAGAAAAGTAAACTTCATATCCTTAAATATCAAATAAACAAGAAATTAGCAAATAAAATCTGCAATGTGCCATTGCTTCTTTTCAACCCAGCTTAACAACCATGATGGATTAACATGGTGTCAAACTTTTCTGATCTTCATTAGTAAATTTTTCCAGCCTCTCGTGTTTTCAAATTGAGAGAAATGTAGGCTTGGACAAAGGATCATTCAATAATGGAATGGGACATGACAACTCTCTTAGAAATCCTTCAAAAACTGACCCAAAAATGCTCAACAAAATAGTACATGTACAGTTCACAAGGACACCAAAAATCATCAATATGCATTAATTCCTTTTTATTTTAAAATGAGTACTAAATGTCAAAATAGCCCATGTATTCTAAAATAATGCTAAACCTTGAAATCCTCATTCATTAACAAGTATCTATGTATATATTACTTGAAATAATAGATAAATAAAAATAAATTAGAAACAAATCATGAGCTTGCTTATGTCATCCAAACAAAAATATTCATTCTACTTAGAAGTATTAGGCATATATACCAAAAATGTTTATAGGCATGTACAAGGGTGGGCACATTTGGGGCTTAGGTGGTTTAGCCCAATTTTTGGACATTGGTCACTAGTATGGGGGAGGGGAATTCCCCGGCTGTGTAGCTCATTTGTACAATTCACATAGCTTCTTTTAAGACATTACTTGAAAGTTTCTCAAAAAAAAAAAGGAGTCACCAAAAGCTAGCAAAGAATGAGTAGTACCCACAACCACCCACATAGCAAGGGCATACGCAAAGTGTAGGAAGAGGTGTGACACAAACTCCCTGCATGTCCCATAGATGAGATAGCTATTAATATTAATTACCCCTACACCTTGAGCCCTATCCAAACCAGCAATGCACCATGAATTAAGAGCCATGCAAAACCTTTAATTTTTTTAGGTAATTGTCCTTTCCAGAAGCATTACCAGCTACCCTACATAGGATATTTGAATTTGATCATTTCTCTAGGTTGTAGTCCCATCATCCCCCCTTGTACTAGTTTATGAGCATGGTCACAAATGTTCCACCAAATATAGGAATCCTTGAACATTGCCACCCAAGGCATATATTTGGGAGTCATAATGTGTGCCCATTGTGGTCTAATTCCCTAGTCCTGCACAAGTGGATTAATTATGTTTTGATGTCTTATAAAGATGGACATCTTCAAATTTTCAAACACCCAAACACCTTGCAAGCTTGGGCCTGGCCACCGTGTCCCAACAACAAACCAAGTGTAGCCGATTACATTCTTTGCCCCTAGACCAAACAAAATTCCTGATGATCTGGTTGACTCTATTGATCACCCCCATGGGTAGGGTAGCAACTAAAGCCACATAGTGAGAGATTGCTAATAGGATAGAGGTATCCATAAGGAGCTTACCTTTTTATGTCNCCACATAGTGAGAGATTGCTAATAGGATAGAGGTATCCATAAGGAGTTTACCTTTTTATGTTAGACATCTAATAGTCCAATGCCTCACCCAAGACTAGAGACATTGGATCAAGCGGGTCCAAGTTGACAATCTATTCTAGGCAAACATAGGAATGCCTAGATAGGAATCATTCCTTGTACTTAGCAAGATCCCCAAGGATTGATACATCTATCACCAAATTGGTTCTTCAATGTAGAAGAAATGCACAGCCAACTTTCCTCGATTTGGTTGTAGACCAATTTCCTAAGCCATATGATCCAAGGCTTGATTGATTGCTAAAACTTGAGCACAACAGCCCGATTCATAAGGATAGTATCGTCAATGTAGTGTTTTATGATGCAGGCAGTTCCTTGGACATTCATTCCATTGACCCCCTCTTCCCTATAGTAAAATTTCATGGTGTCCATGATAATATTAAAAAATAAGGAGATAATGGCGTAACCCCTTGGTGGGAGAGGAAAACCCCCATAGACAGCCGAATAGATCAAAGTAGGCATGGTCTTTTGAAGATTGATGCAAAGATCTACAAAACGTAGGTGAACCCCTTCCCTAAGCATGACATCTTGAAGGGTATTCCATTGGATGATATCCTAAGCTTTGGTAATATCCAACTTAATGCACGTACCAAAGAACTTGACCCACTAGATGAAGTGCATGACTTCTTATAATAAGATAATTTGATCTTGAATAAACTTGCTCTTCACAAATCCCACCTGGTCAGGGCCCACCAAGATCATCATTAGAGGTTGCAAATGAAAAACTAGAATCTTTGTGAAAATTTTGAGCAAGGAGTTACAGACACCAATCAATTTGTAATGGGCCGATAAGGTTGGATTAAGAAATTTAGGCACCAAGACAATCTAGGAGCGATTGATCTCCTAATCAACTTGCCTTCATTTTAACATAATATTGAAGGTGTCTAGCATGTTCTATCCCAAAACATCAAAAAAATCTTGAAAGAATTTGATGGGCCCACCATCAGGGCCAAGGGCTCTTGTAGATTTGAGAGAGGACATAGCAAGGAAAACCTCTATTCTAAAAATAGGGGCCATAAATGAGGTATTGTTAGCATCATTAATAACATTTTGGATCAAAATGGAGACAAGGAAGGAGTCTCCACTAGACCCAATAGTTTTGCTTCTCTTGCGTAATGTTTTTAGGCTCATATAAGCATGTTTTCCCTTGGAAAATACTATTAATTTTCTTGGTTTGACTATTTGNTCCCTTGGAAAATACTATTAATTTTCTTGCTTTGACTATTTGCTTTTGCAGCAATAAAAGAGAACTAGGTATTCCTATCCTCCTCCTTAAGCCATCTCACTCTAGATCTTTCCTTCCAATATTGTTCTTCTTCTTCAACTAAATTCTGAAGCTCCACCAGCAGATTATGCTCCTCCTCCTCTAAACTCTCTTCGTTTTCTTACCTAGATTGAACCTTAGAAAATTGTTGTTGGAGTGCAGTTTGGGTTCCTCAAAATGAATACTTTTGAGCTTACTTGCAAGCTTTTAATCTATTTTTTGAGATAGGTAAGCCCCTACTTGAGGAAATCCCTAGGATCAACATGAGATGAAGGGTATCTGGCCTAAATTTCTTTAGCCAACTTTCATAACCATCCCTTGGAAAGCTAGGTTCATTCAAACCGAAACAAGGTCAACGGTAGCCTCCGAAGGGAAAGAACGGAGTAAACCAAAGCACAATGATCAGAAGCACACCAATCACAACCCTGATCTAGAACGTCATATCTCAAGAGAATCTTGACACTAATCCAAACCCTATCATAACATGACCCAGTCATGGTCCTTCATCCTATAGCTCTAGGTGAATTGGAAACCCTAAATGTCAAGGTCAACAATGTCATGAGATTGTAGGAATTGTAGAAACTCATGACTCCTAGGGGGAGATTCCGAATTGGTGCTATTCTTTCCATCCTTGCAATCGCTGGTTAAAATCACCAATGATTAACCAGGATCTATGATCAAGGACATACCTTGCAGCCCTACCCAATTCCTGGAGTCTTATCACCCCAGCACTAAGGTTCATAGAAGTTAGTGATCCAAAGCCCAACCCCTGGAATGAAACTAGTGAGGCTCTAGGCTGATTCTTTCAACACTTCAAAAGGGGATTTGGATAAGGTAGCCAAACCTCCTGCTCATCTCTTGCAACTCACAAAATAATAGCACCAACCCTACCACCTTAATATGTCACAATTGGTGGTAGGTAACTTGGTTTCTTGTAGACATACTACCAAACAATTTTCTTTCCACACTAATTTTTAAAGGTATTTCTTTTGTAAGGGGTACCCTAGCCCCTACAATTCCAAGAGAGGATCTTCATGGTCTACTATTATACCATTTTTTGTAGACCTCTTTGAGGGTCATTTGGGACTTGAGGTCAATGCCAAGTTGTGTCTTTTTGAACCACATCATTTGTTCTATTGGTCTGCCAGCCTACTTTGGCTCTTCAACCACAAGGAAGCCTTGTGAATCTTCTAAGAAGATTTTCCTAACCACCAAATCAAAAGGAGATTTGGATGAACCTTGCACAACTGATACCCAATTGCCCAACAATGGAAGTTCCCCTCCAACTAGGGTCACTAGCGAACTCACATGCATCTCTTATGTAGTAGGAGAGGCATCTGAGGGCACAAGGGAAGTAACCCTTACCCTAACCCCCACCCCAGGTTCCACAACGAGACCAAGGGACGCTACTCTTTCTTTTCCAAGGGGGTGGAGGAGAAAGCAGCGATGAGACCCTCTTCTTTCCAACCAACAACCAGCCTCCCATGTTAGGCTTCCCTTTCAACACTTTTGATAGAGCCTAAGGGTGCACCTTACATTCCTGAGTGGAATGGTTGGCTTTTCCACAAGTTGTGCATGCCTTCTTTCATCCATGGGGCTCCAGAGCAAGTGAGGGCTCCCTCATCAGCACGTTCTCATATTCAACAGTCAAGCATTCCTCCTCAAAAGGCAAGTCAATGATGACTTCTTTCAATAGGTTCTCGGGGGATAACAATCAGAAAACACAAAACTATACATATCCCATGCGTTCCTTGGTCACTGTAAACCTATCAAAGGAGATGAACTCCCTAAACTATCCTGCCAATACCCATAGGAAATCCTCCATACAAAGTTCCCACTGAACTCGGGACACTTGAACCCAAACTAGAGTCATAGGGAACAGCCTCATTTCCCAATGCACCCCTAGACACCAATACATTCGAGTCAATCCATGTGCATCCAAAAACCAAGGTCCTCCTAATAAGACCCAATCTTGATCCTTAGAAGATGTAAACACAAATAGGAGGAGGTCCCCCACAAGCAACTTAACTTGGACTTTTCTCATAGACTAAGATGCAAGTGCCCACCTCCTAATAAGGTCCAACCTCAGCCTAGACCCAAAAGACACAAAATAACTGATCAGGCTTAGTTCCATGGTGTGAATGCCTTCCTAGGGTAGTCCCTTAACCTACATCCTCACTGCCACCCTGTCCCATACAATGGCCTCCACACCCCCATCTCCTGAAATACCAAATGTCATCCCTTCCACCCAAGGTACCACTAAAGGACCCAAAAGCACTACTGCAACCCTTGTGCCCTCCAGAGACATCCTTGCTTATACCACATGTGCCTTGGCCATCTATGCCTTTTCCACCCTCACCTTGTCCATCCACACCTTGTCCACCCTCGCATGGCATGCATCCATCTGCCTTGCTGACCTTGTTCATGTCGCTGCACTCCTCGGTTGCTCTGCAAGTCTCCCGAGTTGCATTCCCTCCATCCATTGTTCCCCTCTTTTTTCCACCGCTTTAGTTATAATTTCATATGTACAATAATTGATGATTTCATATTTGATTAAGCCGTAACCAATTTGGTAGCATTTACAAATGGTGCAATTGCTACTTCTTGTATTATTAAATGTAGCATGAAGTTAGAAATACAAATACAAGCAGGCAGAATATAGAATATCAATATTTAACATGTGGAAGATTTGAATTTGAGATATTTTTGTATTCCAATTTTACATTTATAAATTTACATTCCGTATCATAGATAAATTTTTTTCAAATAAAAAAATAATGAATATTTCTCTGATCAGCTTAGAAGCTGGAAGGTTTGGTGGCTATGCATGCGTGCATGTTGTTTATATATGCACAGTTTATAAAGCTTATCACATAAAACTGGAATATTTTGGATCAAAAAGATAACTGTAAATCAATCTTTTCTTTGATATAGCTTTCTACTGATATTATCCTAGTCGCCTCCATTTTGTTGGGACAAGGCTAGAATGATGATGTTCTTGAAAGATCTTTACATAGTTGTGATAGATGACATTGTTTTTTCCCTTCATGTTTGTTCTTCCTTTTAAAAGTGAAGATTCTTCTTTCTGAGACAACTTCACTGATAGCTCCCAGGATTCAAAATATCTCATGCATGGAAACATCCTGTGATTTGTTACATATGCCTAATATTTTGATTAGTTGGGCAGCAATGGAACTTTATTTCTCAATAAAATTCATTTGTGGTCTTGATCTGGTAACGAAATTTCTACCTTAGATTTACCTTATGAACAGACCCTTGCGTAATTTAGGGTATGTGGCCTTGTGAACATTCTCGTCCATTGCAAGGTTAGTTATCCGGTTCTTGTTTATAACTATTAACCAGGAGACTGGTGCATATTCAAGGCGTGCCATACTACTAGTAAGATTTTCAGAAATTTTATTCTTTTTTTAACATTAATTACTTTCAATTAGTTTTATGAATATTAGCTATGTTTCAATGTTGGGTGCCTACTAGGAAGAAAGCAGTCAAGGTGTACACATTCTGTCTGGTTCTGCATTTGTTGGTCTCCTTGCCCTCCTGGACTCCTGGATCATGTGTTGCATTAAACAATGAGGCACCACAGTAGTTGTCTCCTATACAAGGATACATTAACACAGTATGTTTTGTCCATGTCTCCTAGCATTTACTAGCATTCATGCTTATTTAGTATTTAGAAGTCAATTCTTTCAAATTTTGAAATAATGTTAATGTATCATTTCCACGAGACGTTTACTGAGCTTCATCAAACATCGTATATAAAAACTGTTTGATTCTCTGCTGCACAATCAGGATTCTAATTGTTTTTTTACTGCAATTTCAAGCATTTTTTTGATTCCTCATTGACGTTGCTATAACTGGTGAGCATCTTTTACAAATTCAAATTCAAAAGTACCCGGTTTTGTAAATTTCTAATTGTATTCAAGTTCTAGAGAAAATGAGGAACAATAGGAAAGATAGAGCTATGAAACCTGCAACCGAAAAATTAAGGAAATTGTGAGACTCGCTGCTTTCATTTACTTGTTCATTTTCCTGTTCAATTAAATCATTTATATTAGTCCAATTTACGCCTACTTTCAAAGATGTTTCACAACTTTCACTTTGCTATTGTGTATTTACTCGTAGTTAGTCAATCGTTGCATTGGTTATGTTGGCTTGCTTGCCATTTCAGTTTGTAGAAATGCTAGTTTGAAATGATTATTAGTCATTCTCTTTTTCTGAAATTTGATTGAAGACAAATTTTACAAAACTAGCTTGGCTTTGTTTCATTGTCGTCTTAATGCCAACCTAAGAGGGACTAGAGTTTAATGTAAATTCTAGAATTTTTTTTCAGGATGTATAGAAAAGTTGGCTTGGCTATTACAGTAAATAGTAGTTCTCAAGTTTCATGCCTGAATCAGTTTGAACATTTTCAAGTTGCAAAAATAAATACAGGAATTCAATAGTGCAAGATGGAACTTGAATTAACTTATCGTTCAAATATTATTCTGAGAACAGTCTCCTTTATTTGCTTATTTTCTATATTTATCCATTGATAAATGTAGTAGCTGTAATAGCATTCTTCTCTAATGCATTGTTCTTTAAGAATCTATGGTGCATTCTCATCATGTGGCTTTTCTTGTTTTATTGCTACTAGATTTTGGAGACAAAGGAATTTAATATTATTGTTTCAATTTCTGTTAGTATGATTTCATAGATGCAGGTTTGTATTCTAAACATTTTAGCAGTGTTTTGTAATTTGCAATTCTAAAGCTATGCAGTCCTATAATTTGAATAATTTTTAACTTTGGTTTAATCCTGGTGATTCCTCACTTGCAAATTGCTATTTCAGATTTTGGTTTTCTCATTTGAATAATTTGGATTTTACTTTATATTGCACAAATTAATTGATATGGGATATCCTGTTTAATTAGACATCTTGGATTAGTTAGTTAATTCATTATTTCAGCCTAGTTCAACTACAACTACTGTATGTTTTAGAGTATTACAACCAGTTAGACAATTCTCGTAAAAGCACAGTTGAAGTATCATTATCCATACAAAGCCAACAGGGAAAAATAAAAGCAAAATTTTATTTAGAATTTCCTCCAAGAAATCCCTTATTAGGGGGTGATAATGTTGGGATCCATGTTCTTTCTTGTTTGCTTTTGTTTTCATTTGTTTGTATTGTTTAAAATTAATGTGTTAAACATTGTTCGGTACACTAATACCTTAGTTAATACATTATTCGTTAGAATGTAAAATTTTCTTTTAATTGTCATGTTGGATGTGGTGTCATGCAAATTCATTATAATTCTTTTATATAAATTGTATAAACTATCTAGTGTTAATTCTTAGTGTTTAAATGGTATAGTTTATTTTATTTTATTTTTGGAAAAAGGTCACGTAAAAATTCAATTAAAATTTAACATATGTATAGATACAACTGAGATCCAAAAACTAGGGAGAGGTCTCCCCCTAGAAGGGGGCTCCCCAACCAGCAACAACATAAGGCCTTTTAAGTGATCCACACCACTCCCCCTCCCTCCCAAGATCAACATAGCAAATGAAACCAAGGGTGAGTACCCACACATAAGGTAGGTTAATCCACCCCATAAACCAAACAAATAAAATCAACTCCATATAGGCTGAGCATTTTTCCATGAAGCAGGAAATAGAAAAACCAACCCCCTACATTTGGTGGGGTGGAGTTGATTTAAAATGTCATGTTGTATGTAGTTTTTACTTTTTATATAATGTTAATTTTAAGAATTTTTATTTTGTTTTATTTTATGTTGGGAAAGTAGTAAGCCATGATGGCAAAAGGAGCCCTTTAGCCATGCTTCTTACTACATTGCACCATTTACTTAACAAAGCCTAGCCTAGATTTCTACTAATAGATTGCAACATTTGTTGGTTTGGTATTATTAATACATTTTGAAAGTCTTCCCTCTGACACTTAGCCTGCATCTAAATTTTTTGTTGTGCATACTGCATTTGTACTATTTTCTTCTATGCAATTAATTTTTTTTTGGAATGTTATGCTTAGATCTTCAACTTGTGTTTGAAGTTTCTATAGTTTTTCTAATTTTATTAAGTGTTTTTTCTCTATCATATCCTAAGCTACATCACCATAATCATTTAGTTGTCTTATTCAATTTTGGAAGTTATGTTGATTCATGTTTATTCAAGATAACATGATTCAAACTTTTTTATATAGTTACTTAAGGATATAGATATGGGGTATCCAATTGCTTCATTTTTTAGCATTGTTGATTATTCAATTCAATATTAGTTCTATAATTTTTTATCCCCTTGTTCAAATTCCAACTTGGACCCAAGAAAACACCTCATGAATGTTTTAGTAGTAATTGAAGTTCTTGACAATCCCTACAAAACAAAGATAATTAAATCATGCTTTCTTCTTTTATTTCTAAATGCAAATATTCTTGAAATGGGAATAATGTCTCATCTCATAATTATTGGGTGCTCCCTTGACATTTCACAACGCCTTTGTACCATCATACCATTATTTGCAACCTTGGTTGTGCATTGGTTTTTTGAATGTTTTGTACTAGAAGGTTGTGTATCATGGGTAAGAGACAACAGTTGTAGAATCCTTGACCTTATTAACTTGGTTGTTTTCATAGAGTTGATGATAAAACAATTTGTTGCAGGCTGGTTATCTGTGATGACAAATCCTTTTAACCATTTCCCTTAGGACAAAAGTTACTTCCATTTACAATCCAAATAGTGTCACAACCCTTGTTGTTCAATTCAATTTCAACAAGAATATGGGGTGAGGGTGTTACAATGCTATCCTTGAAAAGCACCCCACAACACCACCCAAGGGTTTTGAATCAACTACGAAAGAAGGGTGAACTCAAGGTAGATTATGCCTCAACGTTCATAACACATGTAAGCACAATAGAAGTCATGGCACCCATTACAAGATGGTTAGAAGCATAGCGAGAATGCATTAGACAATGTCCATGCATAAAGACCCAAGATAGCAACATAATGACCGATCCTAGGCTATGTGCAACTAGCCCAAATTCCATGTTGCAAAGAGGAGTGGTGACTTCAACTAGAGAGGCAAAGCCTCCTCAACAAGCCTACATATTCTTTGTGAGTAAAGTGAAGGTAATTGCCATTCACATAAGCTCAGATATTGTCATCTCTTTGATTACACACACTATCCTTTTGTAGTTGTATGGTACAATAGTTATGTTGTAATAAACTGCAATGTAAAGTATTTAACTACAAATATTTGAAATATAGTCAATGTAAAACTATTTTTCATCTCCGTCATTTTACTACTATTAATATCCAATTTACATCCAGCTTCCCATGTTATAAATATGGTTACAAGGAAGCATTCAAGGTGTGTGTTTAACTTTCATCCCAATGCTTTTTTATTTCCCATTCTTTGTTGTTCATTGTGTTTTAGAAATTTTCTCTGAGCTGACATAAAGATCCAAGAGTCTGTTTCTTGCTAGGGTTTTTCTTGTTTTTCCCCAAGATATATTCTTGTGTTTTTCTATTGACTTATTTTTTTACTGTTATCACCAACGATCTAAAAATCACAATTGGTATTGGAGTGAGATTCTTTCATGGTGGTTCTTTTTTGTGGTGTTGTTTGATTTCAAGGTATGGCAAACTTTGCAAAAATCAAAATTGAAAAATTATCTAAAAATGATTACAAAGTTTGGAGAATGTACATGGAGGATCTTATTGTCAACAAAGATCTTTGGCAAGTAATTGCTAATTCCAAGCCTACTACTATCACAGATTCAAATTGGGAGATTGTGGATAGAAAGGCATAAAGAAGAATTCGTTTGTGTCTCTCTCGTTTGGTGCTGCTCAACATTTCTAGAGTTCTAATAGCCAAAGATTTGTAGGATAAATTAAAAGATTTGTACCAAACAAAATTAGTTGCTAACAAATTGTTTCATAGGAGGAATTTACACACACTCAAGATGCTTGAAGGTATGTTAATTACTAATCATTTCATTATCTTCAACGATATCATGATGCAACTTGAAGCAGTTGAAGATAAAATGAAAGAGGAAGATCATTGTACGTATCTTTTAAAGTCTCTTCCTAAGTCTTGAAATACTTTTGTAACATCAGTGGGTAATTCTATGTCAACTCTTAATTTTGATACTATTGTGGACCAACTCCTTAGTGAAGAAAGGAAAATTAAAAGGTCTACCCCTATCCAAAGTGATCTTTTCCTTGTCAAAAACTCAAACATAAAGTTGAATAAAAGTCCACAGTTTAAACCTCCTAGATCCAAGAAAAATTCCACAAAACCAAGATGTTGGAATTGTGGAAAGATTGGTCATTCTAAAAAAATATTATAAAGTAGCAAAGAAAGAAAAGGCATCTGCAAGTAATAATAATAAAAATGAAATTCCTCCTTCTCATTGATAGGAAGGTTTGTATGTGGTGTCATTAATTGATGACATTGAGAGAGTTTCTTGGTATATTGATTCTGGTGTTTTCTATCACTATACCCCACATCATGAATGGTTTTGTCAATACTTTTTTTGTAATCTTGGTGTGGTCAAGCTAGGTGATGATGGTCTTTGTGATGTTGTTGGGTACGGTAAAGTTAAAATCAAATTTAAGGATGGAACCATTAACACTATATCTCAGGTTCCTCATGTACGTAAACTCACAATGAGTCTCCTATTTGTGAGTGAGTTAGATTCTACAGGTCTAACTATCATATTTGGTAAAGGAAAATGTAAAATCTTGCAAGGGTCTTTACCTCTAACTACGGATGTAAAGATGGAAAGACTTTACAGGTTGGAAGCAAGAATGTTGCAACACAACTTCAATATGGTAGCTATTATTTACTTGCATTCAAGCATTGATCTTTGGCATAGAAGATTGGCACATTTAAGTGAAAAAGGTCTAAAGGAACTACATAAAAAAGGTAAAATTAATCTTATAGAGGAATCTTTGAATTTTTTTCATCATTGCCTACTTGGTAAACAAACACATTCAAGATTGCCAAGAAGTAATGCTAAAGTTAATCAAGTATTAGAGTTAACACACAATGACATTTGTGAACCAGTTAGAGACTTGCCAACATTCTTACTTGGAAGTGCTACATAATATGTTTTATTCATTGATGATTTTTCAACAAAATCTTGGATTTATTTAATGAAACATAAGTCTGAAGTGTTTAAAAAATTTAAAGAGTTAAAAGCTCTTGTTGAAAATTATTCAACAGAGAAGATCAAGGTTCTCAGAATAGATAATGGTGGTGAATTTTGCTCCCATGTTTTTAACACTTTTTTGTAAAGAACATGGCATATACAAGCAAGAGACTATTCTAGGAACTCCTGAATAGAGTGGAGTAGCTGAATGTTTCAATAGAACATTGCTCGAAAGAATCGTAGGCATGCTAAGTAAAGCTAGTCTTGGTAAACATTTTTGGGCTGAAGCTGCAATAACTACTTGCTATCTCATCAATAGGTCTCCATTCTTTGGAATTGATGGAAAGATTCCAGAAGAAATATGGAGCAGCAAGTCTATTAATTTGAATCATCTTCAAGTTTTTGGGTGTGAAGCTTATGTTCACATTCCAAAAATTGATAGAACAAAATTAGACTATAAGTCTGTAAGATGTATTTTCCTTGGTTATGGTCATGGTGTTAAAGCTTAGAAGTTGTACAACCCAGAAACTAAGAGGGTTATCTATAGTTGTAATGTTCTATGTAGAGAGTCTTGAAAACATATTAAGTGCAATCTCTCTAATGATGTAACACCTGATCATGTATCTTTTCAAGTTAATAAAAGAAATTTAGAGGATCATCCTCCCTCAACAAAAGATGTTGCTCTTAACCAATAGGATGGTATGCATAATACACAAGACATAAGTACAGGGGAAGATGAAAGTGAAGATGAGGAAATCAAGTATCAACATGGTGCTCCATCAACTTGATAACCCCTAAGATGGTCTAGTCACATAAGAAAATTACCCACTTTGTTTAAAAATCAAATTCTAATCATTAAACCTGAACCACTTACTTATGATGAAGTGTGTACATCTCTTTATTATAAATAATGGAAGTGAGAAATCGATGATGAAATGTTTGCTATTTATAAGAATAAGACATGGGAATTTGTTGAACTTCCATCTGATAGAAAATCAATTGAATGTAAGTGGATGTTCAAAATTAAATCTAGTAACTAGCTTAAAGCACGTCCTGTTGCTAAGGGTTATTCCCAACAAAAGGGAATTGATTATGATGAAATCTTCTCCCCTGTGGGAAAATTAACATCCATTAGATCATTGTTATCAATAGCAGCAGCTTATGATCCAAAACTTGAAAAAATGGATGTAAAAATTGCTTTCCTCAATGGTGATATTGAGGAAGAAATATATATGCTTTACCCTAAAGGGTATGAAGTGAAAGGAAAAGAGCATATGTTGTGTCGATTGCTAAGATCATTATATGGGTTCAAACAAGCACCAAGGATGTGGAATAAAAACATTTAATGAACACATGTTAGAAGACTCCTACTAATATGTCAAAAATAAAAATGAAGAACTCTTAATTTTACTATTATATGTTGATGACATGTTAATAGCAGGAAGTGACATGGATGAAATTAAAGAGTTGAAACAACTTCTTTCTTCTCAGTTTGAGGTGAAAGATCTTGGAATTGTTAAAAGGATTTTGGGCATAGAAATTAAAAGAAACAAGGTAATAACAAACTTTGGGTTTTACAATCTACATATGTGCAAAATATCTTAAAAAGATATAATATGTAAGATTGTAAGCCTGTGGCAACACCCTGAAACTGGGATGAAACTCTTAGTTGAACAATGCCCCAAGGCATATGATGAAAAAGAGCTCATGATAAAAATTCTATATGCTAGTGCTATTGGAAATTTGATGTATGTAATGGTAACTACTAGACCTAATATTGCATACATTGTTGGAAAACTTAGTAAGTATATGTCAAATAACTATTGGTGTCATGGAAGGTGATATCATCTAAGGTCTAGATTAGGCTTCACAACAACTTTGCCTTCAAGAGGGAGAATTGTAAGTAAAGTGAAGGAAATTGCTATTCACATAAGCTCAGATATTATCGTCTCTTTGATTGCTAGCACTATCTTATTTGTAATTGTATGGTACAATAGCTATGTTGTAATAAACTACAGTGTTAAGTATTTAACTGCAAACATTTAAAATATAGTCAATGTAAAACTATTGTTCATCTCCGTCATTTTACTATTGTTAATATCCAGTTTACATCCTGCATCCCATGCTATAAATATAGTTACAAGGAAGTGTGTTTTTTCTTTCATCATAATGCTTTCTTCATTCCCATTCTCTATTGTTCATTATGTTTCAGAAATTCTCTCTAAGATGACATAAAGATCCAAGAGCCTATTTCTTGCTAGGGTTTTTCTTATTTTTTCCTAGGATATATTATTGTGTTTTTCTATTATTATTATTTTTTACTGTTATCCCAAGCAATCTGAAAATCAAAATTCCAGCTACTGGGCAACTAGTCCTTAATGCCAGTAACACTCCACACAATAATGTTCTATGTAGTAATGCACCAAACTATGGTACATTTNGTTCCACCAATTTTGGACCAATGGGATTATCATACAAATCGTAATGTGATCTAATCATAAGCTTTGAAGATGATGTTGAGTGGATTACCAAGAACACTCATATTTTTCTTTGCATTCAAGAAATAGAAAACATATTATAATACATATGACATAGTAAAAATTTTTGTTGCCAAAGTGAGACAGAATATTTATGATTTTATGTTTTACGATTTTTATCAATTTTATCTTTATAATAAACAAGTCATAAACACATGCATTGTAATCCCACCACGGGACAAGGGAAATTCTTGTGTTGCAATCCCTCTAGAGGATAAGTGCAACACCATACACACATGAATGCAAATAAAATGGCTCTTAGTCCCAACCTCCTTGATGGTCTAACACCATGTCGTATGGTAGTGACCTCCTTGGGTAAGAATGAGTCATTGCAGCTTATGAAAATGAAAACGAAACAAATAAATATTAATATGGTTTTAACATTTTATGATGTTTTTTGGTATTTTAATGTTTAAGGCATTAATGACACAAATGAGGGAAAACCATAAGCTTTATTCACAATGCAAATATTGGACTCCGCATCGACTAAACAGCTCTGAGCTATGTAAGCATGGTAGTACTCCAACAGAGTCTAGCCCCACATGTGAAAGTGATGACTCAAAATACATACAAAATAGGAAATAATCACTTACCCAAGGGAGGAAGAGCTCTTCACATGAAAGCCAAACACCAAAAGCTAAAGGAAAATGCTTGGAATCCAATTCTCCCATGTGAGAGATCATCCTGGGTATTTATAGTTTTCATTACATAACAATAGGGGTTTGTCAATGCCCAAGCATCAATAGAGGTCTATTAGCATAACCTAGAAATTCCAAGACACACTGTAGGGGGCCTGGAGGCAAAGGTAACTAAACCAGGGCACCATGGGGATACATCAATGTCCCTATGCTAACACAAGGGGTGCACTAGTGTAGGGAAGTTAGTGCACCCCTCCTCCTAATACTTTACCAACATTTTTCTAGGTGAAAGCCAATATGCCAAGGAACATGCTGGAAGCCTTTGAGGATCTCCAAACGAAGCTAGAGATATTCCAAAAGGCTCGAAACATGCACCAAACCTACACGTATGATTTGGAAGGCTAGGATGGAACCTTGTGAAGTAGAAACCTCAACTATGCATGCGAAAACCACAAACACTAGGTGCATGAAACACATTTTGAATCTAGGCTTATAATTAATTTACAAAATGTCATTGTATGACTCATCATACCTCCAAAACTGAGTAAAGATAGTCCCATAGCTTTAAAGCCGAGAGTACAAGACTAAAATTAGACACATGATAGGATCAATATAGAGGGATACAACTGGACAAATGTACAAACCATGACTATGTTATAATAGAATATAAGCCACCTCAGTAAGAACTGGTAGGGGATGGTGGCCAATAGAAGAAGCCCCCCGATGTGCCTACTTAGTATGAAAAGAAGCTAGAGGAGTTGGGTGAAAACATGTGAAATCTCTAAAGTTATGCTTCTAGGTCTATCACCCTTGCTTAAAGTTTTTAATTTTGCTCATGCATCAGCTCCTACTCTCACAAAAGTCCTTATTGTCATTTTTCATTACAAATCTAGAACTACTTGTGACTACTTTTCACATGCAAGAGCTCACATTGGGCTATATCTAGTTAAACCATTGCTCAATGGAGTTTCTCTTCTAGCTTTATGCATAGTCAACCTACGAAAGTTTGGACTACATAAAGATACCTTTTCTTTTTGCCTACATGTTCTCCTCAACTTGCTTGAGTCTCCTCTCATGAAATGCAACAACTACTTCATGATGGAGAATGTACATCTTTTCTAAAGATCCATATTTTCCTATAGTGTTAGCTCACTTGCAACCATCTATTATAGTTTGGCATGCAAGCTGTTGAATTTCTCCTTCACCTCATGCTTATCCCTAATTACTCATTCATTCAACAAAGTTACTGTTGGCACATTTTAAGCCATTTCATGGAGCAGGAGTTTCAGTCTATTTTAATAGAAGGAAAAGAGAATAAAAATAAAATAAAATATGTATAAAGATTCATAAGAGTTATACGGTGATGAAACACATATTTTATTTTTAACCTTATACATTGGCCAAAGCGTGCAATATTTCGGCATATTACGCGATGCTTATTGGGAAAGGGTTTAATTCAACCAGTTATAGGCTCAGAGATGGTTTAGCAGTGGTGGTGGAAGTGGAAATATACATGGCTTGGTTACACAAGCATATTGATGATAAACATTAATGGAGATGGGGTCGGTCCTGCTTTTCACACAGGCCAAGACAGATTCAAATTGAAATCAATAAACAGAGATACCGATATTTGATCCTGTAGCAAAAAGAAGCAATGTACCATGCCAAATAATTTTAGAAACAGAGGCGCATCTTGTGATATAATGTGGCATAGTTCAGGCATTGGAAAAACATTTTCTGGAAGCTGAAAAGATGGTACACTTACTCTCAAAGCGGCATCGCGGTTCTCACCAATACAGCAACCAAAAAAATGAAATTATGAAGGCTATGCTTGTCGATAAAAATTGTTAACAACCACCAGGAATAACCTCATATTCCACTTTGGAATTTCGTCAAATGCTTGCCATGCAAAGTTTAGTTTTTCTGTTTTCATAGTAAGCCTAATTTTTTTAAGTGGTTTAATAGTTTTTTTTGAAGTAACAAGTTACAGCAAAATAAATGAAACAGGGCTAAAACCCAGGCGGTGGACGCAACACTCGATAACAGATGCATGAGTAAGTTTAAGAAAGGGCATCATTACTTCAACCGTACATGGTGGCAACATCATTGACACCATGAACGTTGCCGTGCTTGCTACATTGTTGGTATTTCAGTGCCCTAAGTGCTGCATTGGTAGCCATGCTGTGTGGATCAGCAGTGCAGGAAACCAAGCCAGAGGTCCAGATTTTTCTTTTCTTTTCTACCGTGCCTGCACCTGTGCCTGCGGTTATGGGCGATTATCGGCAAAAAATATTGAGCGCTCCCAAGGACAAGGAAGGTGTCTGCTTTTTTCACTGGAGACAGGTGGTGACTGCAAATGCACCCACACCGTTGGCGCTTAATACACCATACTTGAATGCGGCCCATGTGTAGAAGTAGGTCATCATCACCGAGGGTTTGCAGTTCCAAGCCATTTCACTGCTGACATGGGAGAGATGGCAACTGCTACTGAACTGTGCGTAGAAGCGGTTCCAACTACCATTGTATTTTCAGGAGGTTTAGTGGGCGAGACAAGTTCGATGGAGCATAAGCTACAGAGATGGGCTACGCGTAAGAAAAGCTATCGAGCAGAGCAGCTAGTTTAATTGTATACTACATCCTCCACGATATCTCAGTTAACTTTGGAAAATTATTTAAGGCCTTCACTTTTGAAAAGTATATTTTCTTTCATCGGCCATCCCCTAAATCAATTTTATATTCAATTATATTCGTTTGTGAAAATCTAGTTTCCTCACTAGACATAGGAGTTTCTTGTGTAAAAATGAAACATTTCTAAAGCCTCAACTTAATGGAGATGAACATTGGATGTAAATATTGGATACCTCTATATAAAAATATATTCAAAGACAAAAATTCATGAGATATTTACCCAATATCATACATGAACTAGACTCTTGTCAGCTGCAGATTTTTTATCTATATGATAGTTACAACCACCCAAGATTTTTTGTAACTTACCTAACTTGTTGGGCAAGTAATCTCCTAATTGGTTGGCCAAGTTACTTGGGAGAGAAGTTAGGTAAGATACTTTTTATGTAACTACCTCTGAACCCTATAAAAAGGCTTCAGGGGTCAACGAGGGGACTTTTGGGAGGTCTCACATCACACACTTGGGTGACTTTTGGGAGCTCTCACTTGGAGACACACTCTTGGAAGAAATTGTGAAAGATTGCTTGTAAGATGACTTGCTAAAGAAAAGATTTCAGCCTCTTTGTCATAGTCCTGTGAGTTATGTTTTATTTTTATTTTGTTTAAATTATCTAGCTAGTGGTTTAGATAGTATCATCCTTGGCAAGTAATTTTGGGATTTTTAGATTCCTCTTATTGTTCTTGTTGCACGATTGAAATTTTCTATTAAAATTTTACCATAGAAGTGCTTGTGCTTGAAAGCCTTAAGAGCATTTTAGTAGTGAATTTAGTTATTGTGAGATGTATAAGAACCGCTTTTGGGATTGTTGTAAGATAGCCTCTGCTTGTAGTCATGCCGTTGAACGATTCAATAGTCAAGAGGGTTCAGAAAATCTTTGGTATTTTGATGGGACCAGAATAGCTTCTTTTAATCTTTAAAGTGAATCTCCGTGGTATTTCAATCAGAAATTGTCAAGTCTTTTGAAGGTTCTGTTGAATGCAAACGTTGACATCTATTATCTAGCCAAAATGGAGTCTCGTACGTGGTAGTCTACACAGCAATTTTTGGTAGCATAGTAGGATTGTCTTGAAGAAATTTCTTATTTGAGCCTTCGAAGTTTGAACAATTCGTAGTTCTTTAATTTGGGATAGCTTTATTGCAAAGTTTTTACTTGTGTCATTTTACCTTGTTTAAATATTTGAGGTC
>MNCI01036292.1:40207-96381 GCA_015680685.1 Gnetum montanum | reverse complement strand
AGTCTATTTGGAGGTATCTGGGCCTTGGTGTTGCCAGAGACCAGCAAGCACCTAAATCCTGTTCGAGGACACTCGTTGGCGGTCGCATCCTAAACGGTCGCCAACAGTTACAAGTTTGTGCAGTCAATGCATCTTAACATCCTAGGTTTCCTACTCAATTAGATGGATCTTTTTGAGCTCATCAGTTTTCTTCGTAGTCTTGTTCGCCAACTCTACCACAAGTTCTAGCGCTCCTTTTCTGTGCAAAGATCATTGGCTTAAAATTGGGCCATGATTTGACTTTCATTTTCTAACCTTGGCACCTACTAAGAAAGGAAAAGTACCTACTTCTCCTTAACTTGGCTCATTCTTTTCCATTTTTGGAACTAATGCTTCAACATTTTGAGTGGCTCCTCTAAGTCATCTTTCACAAATACAACTTCTTCACCAACCTAGTGCATGTGGTATAGTTTAGTGTGTAGGTGTCCAATCTGCATCTCTAGCATGATTGTGGAAGGTGCACATACCAATTGTATGTGATGTTCAAATTGTTCATACAACCATCATACCTTGGCTTGGCTTCTCCGCAACTCCTACACATAGGATGTTCTTTTAGCATCAACAATTTCTAACTCAACTTGTATCTTAACAAGTTCAGTCTCTACTATACTATCGATGTTTCTCAATAGTAACTTGGGATATAAATTAACTTTTTGCTCCTCCTCTACCCAGCCGCTAGTCTCAAGTTAATCAGTGGGGACCTAGAGAACTTCAATTGCATGCTAGATGTTATGCATGTCATGCCTTGATCAATGTGATGAGAAAACACTCTGTAAAGGTATATGAGTTTAAGAGTAAACAAGGGCATCAAGATAATCCCTGGGTAAATCATATATCAATAGAGGAGAGAACTAGAAGAGGTTCTATCTTATTGCCTTACCATCCACGATGGCTTCCATCATTTGTAAGAAATTACTACCAAGGTCTTATGAATCTTTAATGTGGATTGTGGCAATGTGCTCCTCACCTTCAATGTGGATTGTGGGAGTCATCAAGAAGAGGTTTATAACTTTTCCTAATGCTAAAACTAGTGGGCCATGAAACAAATTTGCTAAGTCATTGCACCTACATTCGTTAAGATGCTTGAGGTGCAATTGGTACTTTCAATTGGTGCTTGTGGAGTTGGTTTGAAGGTCAAACACAGGATACCTCTATGGAAGTTATCTCATCCTCTGAGTCAAGTATAGCTCCAACAACCTCAAGACATCATCTTGGAGCAACCACTATCACGTTCTCCTAGTCAACCATTCCTTCTGTTGTGGGATGTCTTCCCACATGATTGACTATGCCTACCAATTCGTAGAGTTTTCAAATTAATCACAAAAAGACATAGATATTGATCTTATCTTTGGCCACATCTTTAATTTTCTATATTATGGCCTTGCAGAGAAAATATGAGATATTTATGGCAACACACTTTCCCCTCATCATAACCACAACCTTAGCCCCCTAAGCAGAGATACTCAATGATCATTTGGTAGACATAAAGTTATGGGTGATGATTTTGTACATGAAATTTTCAACCAAGGGAAGCTTAGACATCTTTAGCTCAGCTTTTTCCATATTAAAGGCCTCCATCATGATCCTTAACCTAAGCTTGGGCTTAATATTTTGAGTCCATGGCCACCAATTATTTACTACTTCGTTTAGAAATTCTATAGCCCATGAGATTGCCTATGTAGAAATAGGCACAAGAACTCCACCAAAGAATGTCATGGTACCATCAACAGCAAGGTTTTGGTAGAATTCCTCTACCTCGTATTAGTACCATGTGGAGAGGTAGGCGATACATTCGTAGAAGCTCGTCCGTTATAGCAACTCCTTTAGCTTAGGAGGTCTAAGCTTAAGAAACTGATGATACTTTTTCTCTTCATGAATGGATCATTGGAAAACATCATGAGCATCCACACCCTCTTGGATGTCGTTGGCATCCTCTTCATCATCTTTTGTTGGCTCCTCTAGCACTTGTTTTGTTGCCTATTGTTGCTCATGTGCTTAACTTAAAGATCAAAAATGCGATTAACTACCTCCTAATTTACTTGTAGGTGAAGGCATTTCTAGAGCAAGACCTGCGGGCTCCAAATTAAAAGATCTAAGTTCTTCTCCTTCCTCCTCATCAAGAACCAATGGTTCATGCAATGATCTGCAAAAAAAGGTCTAATATTGTTCGATCTATACCCTCTGTGGTCTATAGAGCTTGAATCACAATTGCCCCAATATAATTAGAGGTGAAATTTGCTAAAAATCAATTTAGTTTCCCTAGGCATCATACTACCATTGCAAAACTTACACACGTGAACAATGATAAGTACAAACCTTAGGAAATGTTTAAAAAACATCATAACAACTATTAAATTATGGCATGCATGGGCAAGTATGAATAAGGTGGGAATATTTAAATAACTACCAAATACATCAAATGCATACTCGAAGTGGTGTCTCTTTCCCATGACTAAGTTACAAAACACCAAGCTTGAACAACACCTAGAACACTAGGTACAAGAAGACGCAAGAAGAATGCATGTACAAATATTAACAATTCATCTGTTATGGTGGAAAAAAATTGGTAAAGTTTTGCATATTTAGGCAAAGTAGCGTAAGGAAAGTAAGAGAAAATGAAAATGACAAGGTTGGGAATGAGTTTGAAGGATTCTCGCTGTATATAGTGGGCTATTGACGTAGGGGGTGATGAGTGGCGAGGTACCCCTGCAGTCAACCATACGAATACAAGCGTAGCATGCGTGATCCAGTCGAACTTTGCAGACTAAGTGCCTACACGCCTTATGGAACACTTAAGGTTAATTGTTCGTTGTCTTCCCAAACTCACTTGTAGTTGTCACGGTTGTATGGTTAAGTGAGTCTGAGGTATATGATTTTTATGTCTTTTCTATTTTATCTCCTATGCTAGTGAGGTGAAGGTGAAGAGACTAATTAACTAACTCTAACTAACTAACTAAGCCTTAATTAACCTAGCATCAGCATCCATTCCCACTTACCATTCACACCCTGAACCGATGCAACCTTGGTTACCAAATGCTAGTCGTTGCTAGGATCACCAAGTGTAATGCACGTGCTCGAAGCGGTCATACTAAGGCACTTAACTAGGACAAAAGGGTTCAGAAATAATTAACTAATAAAGCATTAAAATGAAAAAAAATAAATAACAATAAATAAAATCCTAATTAGCTTAATCCATGCACTACAAGGTTTATCTAAGAAGCTCGTCTTTATTTCCATACACAAACTTGTGTTCAGGTACAATGTTTGCTCGAATAAAGATCTGTTCGCTTTAGGACTCCTACTGTGGGCACATGGAAATTATCCTATCTCTGGAGTGGGAAAACTGCCAGAGCTTTGCTACATTTAGGCCTAAACTAAGAAATAAGGGAGAGGCACCTCTTATTTATAAAACTAGCGGGGCGACGCGATATCGCGTACACGATATTGCGAGGGATGCGATATTGCGGCGAACACGATATTGCATATGCAATATCGCAGCCCATGCGATATCGCGTCCCATCATACCCCCTTGACTGAATAAAAACTCATCCTCAAGTTCTTTATAGAAAATTGGGAAGGTATGGGATTATTGACTCAAATGGAACTAATGTGATGACATGTGAACGGATCATCATTACAAGACAAAACAAAACTAGTTTCATGACAACAAGGTTGAACACCTTATACATTTGACATTAGGCCTTAGTTGGCAACTGAGAAAGAGAGAGAGAAAATTTTTTTGCTGCTGCCAACGCCAAGATTGCGCCTTTTGTTATCCATCTGTAAGCATGTCATTGGTCTTGCTCCTTGCATAGCTATTTTCAGCACTGCTCCATTCTAAGTGTTCCTTGCAGATGTAATCCATTATTTTACGATTGCCATCTACACACACAACACAATCTTAAATTAGCAAGGGTAAATGAATCACAATGCAATTGATATCTTGCTTCAATGTAAGGCCCATTGTTGTGACATGGCTGATACGGATATGGAGATGCAATATTGGTGGCTACCGAAGGTGTAGGGGTTAGGAGAAAATCAAAAAATTGGGTTTGGACCCCCATGACTAAGAGCGAACCTCCGATAGCTATAGAATAGAGAAAGGAAAAGAACAAAAAAATATGGAGAAAAAGAGACAACTATAATGTCGATGAAGTGGATGTTAAGATGAAAATGAACAAAATGGAGTTAATTGCAAAATGTTAAAGGAAAAAATTTAACTGGTGCACCAAATCAGAATGTCAGTGGATCCTCCCCAAAGCAGGCTCATGCCCTTAATGCCCTGACAAACCCACATTCAAAGAGTCCATAGGCTCTGGTAATGTCATTTGGAACAAGAGTTAAAGTCTTAACTGCAAGAATTTACCAAAAAGAAAACAATATGTCAACCAAAATATACACTAATGATACAACCGGTAATGAGGTGAAGGATGGAGAGAAGAGAATGGAATGGAATCCCAAGAACAAGGTGGTGTACAACCCCTTGTGTATTTAATGATTAATGTGACTTAGTAGATCCCATCCCAAGTCCAGCCTCCAACAAACCACATCTAGTGACTTCACATTAATGCATTTGGCCAAACCATCCTCTTGAAGTAACAAGAATGCCTTCACCCAAGAGCCACCACCATTCTAACGAAACGAAGGAGGAGAGAAAGGAAAGCGAGAAGGGCCTTAGTTAGAGGGAACATTTTCATTTGAGTTCCATAACCAGTGCTTGTAGCCCAAGGGATTATTTTCATCTAAGGGGTGTGCTTTGAATCCTCACTGTTTGTTTTTTTTTTCTTTACTGTTTTTTTTCTTTTATCTTTTCTTTTCTTCTATTCTTTTTTTTTTTTTTGTTTTATGTGTCTATACGTGAGAACCACACCATGCAAAGACTTATTTTTATTTGCTAAGCTTCCCAATGATTAAGTAACGTCAAAACGACAAGAAAACTCAAGAAGAAAATATCCAAGCACCCAAGAGAATGGTCAACAAAAAAGCATCAAGTTCCTTTGAAGTCGCACCCTTTTCAATCCTTGAGTCCTTCCTTAGTTTGAGAAATACCTAGTCACCGATTCATTGAAAGTTCTTATTAGAAAGGAACTGTACATTTCCAAGCCGAGAGAGACCATAGAAAGTTGTGGATGTATGGATGAAGTGGACTCATTGCCTGTCATATCAAGAGAACCATACCTTAGTATCAACATTATCACTTAAAGGTAAAAACCAAACATTAGCAACCAATAGGAAAATAGTTCATACCATCATTAAGAACACTTATTAAATGACAAACTTGCAAGGTGGATAAAACACACACAAACACACAAAAAATGAAAAAGTATGAACAATGTTGTAAAAAAAATAAGAAAAGTTAAAGAACTTTGTAAAACAAAAACGTGTAAAACAAAAACTTAAAAGAACTAAGGGCCCAAAATGATTAGCATAGGTGGCCATCTTCCCCATGACTGAATTTCAAGGAGAGATTCGAAATAATGAGTGCCTGTTTAAATTTCTTAAAAGTGCCCAACTTCTCCCAATTGATGTTTTCAAGTTAAGAGTTGGAAGTTGGTGACGCTCATACTCCAATGTATCTTTGCCTTCATTGTTGGCATGAGTTGTTTCCCCAGTTCATTCCATGCATGTTGGTCAGTTGCTCTTTCGACTAGCTGTCAACCACGGGGTGTCCACTACTTGTGTGGTTGCTACATATAGGCACCTTTGTATTTTTGTTTCTTGGGCACACCAGTTGCATGGAAGAGATGCTGAACATTCCTCCATGTCATCACCCTCTGAATCACTGTATGTGATGCATGGAACTTTCTTCTTCTTGATCTTTCCATAAATATTTACCTTAGATATCTCCAAGGAAAGATCGCAGATTCCTAGGCAGGTGTCTATTATACTTAGCCATGCCCTTCCCATTATAATTGGAAAGTCCCCTTTGTCACTGTTGACTTCTATCACCAGGAAATCAACTAGGTAGGACCAACCACACACAATGGTAACGATGTCCTCCACCAAACCCAAGGGAATGGTGATGGACTGGTCAGCCAGCTCTAGTTGAATATTGCTCTTCTTGAGTTGGGGCAGGTTCCAGGCTTAATACATTTCTCATGAGATTAAGTTGACTCTGGAACCTGAGTCAAGAAGAGCCTTATGAGGTTCATTCCCGGTGACTTGGAGTAGATTAAGGGACTACCAGGGTCAGATAGTTTCTTGGGAAGGTGGCCTACCTTGGTCCAGTCGGTTACGGTATGTGTTAACATGACCGTATGCGTTGAGCTCTGATGTTGGTTTGAAGGGAGCTTCGAAGCCTTATCTGTTGGAGGAGTGGTTGTGGACTCAACTGCTTGTGGTTATGAGAGCTTATCTAGGCTTTTAGTGCTGAAGAAAGATCTTCACTTTTTGCAGTTGTTAGAACCAACAACAAGTTGAAGGTTTATTGCTCTCGTAGTGTTATGTTGCTGCGGTTGAGTGGGGAGTTCCCCTTGCATTGTTGGAGTAGGAGGTATGGGAACTACTGGTGGAAGCGGTGCGGATGGATTAGGAGGATGGTATGGATGTGGAGCATCTCCCGGAGGAGAAGGAGCCCTTCTAAAGTACTCCCAAACTTGGTAGTGATGTTGTGGAGTTGCATGACCCATAGAGTCACTTGGAGAAACCGGCTGCTGCACGTAACAGCCATATGGATCTGGTTGCCGGTAAGGGTATTGTTGTCTAGGCAGTGGCATCCCCCATAACTGTGGGTATTTCCATTGTTGATGTTGTCTGATAGGTTGTGGTGGAGTTCCACTTGGATAATATGTTAATGGTTGGTGGAACTGCCTTGGGTTACCTTGGGAATAAGGTAACCTTTGGGGGGATTACCATTGATTAAGTCTCGGGTTGAGTGCATACACCCTAGACTCTTGAAAATGTGAGATTATTGGACAACATCCCTTAGGATGGTCATATTGGTAGATCTCACATCCATTGTCATTATCTGTGTCCAAATCCACAACCTCATCGGTGATAGTCATTTTTCCCTTACCCTTGTTACGTGCAGGGTTTGAATCACTCCGCTTTTTCTTGTCATGGTCACTACTTCGTTCCTCCTTAGACTCCTCTACGATTTTTAGAATAGTTTCAAGTCTACTATCCAAGCAGTCCCACATGTGATCTACCTTAGCCGCTACTTCTGTTGTCAACTTCTGAAGTGGCAAGGTTTTTCTGTTCACCAACTCTTCGAGTGGTGACTCATCCTCTTCCTCACAAAATCTCACTTCCCTCTTTCGGAGGGAAGGATCGCGGTTATATTCTTCTATACTTTCTCATTTTCATAGCTCCCCTTCTTCTTTGGCTACTTGTTCCAACAATCTATGGATTTCATGGGATCTAAGTTCTGATAATCTCCCTTGGGTATAAGTCCCAAGGGTTCTCCTAGTTTCATACCTTAGCCCATCTATGAGATGGCAAAGTTGATCCCGTTGTGCATAACCATGGCTCGAGCAACGATGTAACAATGCATAATAGCGGCCCATGGCAGCATCCAAGGGTTCGTGATTACCTTGCTTCCATCCTTGGATCTGCTTAGGCAAGTTAGACACTCTGGAGTACGTTTGATATTTATTGTTGAAGAGTTCTAACATCGTACTCCACCTCCTAATGGTTTCCGACTCTAAGGACCAGTACCAACTCTCTGCTTCCTTGATGAGTGTCCTAGGGAACAACTTTAGTTTCTACCACTCGCTTTCTATGTTTTGCAAGGCTCAGGCATTGTGGAATGCTTGTAAATGATTCTATGGATTAGCATTGTATCCCCCTTCGAGGCATGGGATATTGTTCATGTCTAAGCGCTTGATCCGACTATCTTTTTGATGCCTTGTCGGGATTCTCACTGCCTCCGTTATATTTAGCATACTCCGGGTTGCAAGGAGGGGCTCGTCATGATCATCTCTCTCATGACATCTATGATGCCTCCGTGGTTCCCTACATTCCCTTCATTCATGCCCTTGTCCTCTCTCTCGACTCTCTCATCGAGGTCTCTCATTTTTTTACCTCTATCCTCATAGTTATGTTCTTTATGATTGCACCCAGATGTGGAAGGAGAGGGTGAATGATGTGATGAAGGAGAAGAAGAAGGAGAACCATTGCCATGATGATGTTTCTTACCTTCTCTTCTGTGGCTACAGCCCCAATCGTGATGACAATCAGGATGCTCACCCTTATCTTGTGTCCGTGTTCCCTCTGTGAACAGCTGGCATTCACAGGGATCAGAACTAGGGTTATGTATCGTGGAGCGTAGGTTCTGATACCCCACCTCCTCACTATTGTTAGGAGGAGGAACATCGTTTAGTGGGGAACCTATGAGAATAGGGTCACCACCCTTAATTTCACTTATAACGGGTGAAGCATTACAGGGCCCTTTGCCCTTCAACAGTGTATGGTGGCTCTCCTGCTGCGAGTCCCTTAGACGTTGCACCTCTATGGGATGGTAATCCCTTATGTCATGATCCTCCACAATGTATTCAGCATATAATTCCGTCATGCCTATTTGTGCAAGAGCACGAAGAAGCATGCTAGGGACTGCCCGATCTGGAGGTAACACTATGTTACCTTGCAAATCTCTCCAGCGTAGTTGTTCATCCTGATGGAGGATAAAGGTAAAATCTGGTATATACTCATCATGATGAATATATACCACTCGGTATTGTTGAGGAATTGGCTGATTTTTGTTATGTTTTAGACTGTCACCTGTTTCTTGTATGATTCCTAGGTGGTGTAATGCTCTTGTGAGAAGAAGAAGAAGACATTGCATCTTATTCGGTGTGCTATTTAATCGTTATATAATTTTTTGTTTAATTAACCCTAAGGTTATGTAAGTGATTTCCTATGTTCTACTTAGCGCACAAACACTTAGTCCCCAACAACGGCACCAATGATGAGTGGCGAGGTACCCCTACACTCAACCATACGAATACGAGCGTAGCACGCACGATCCGGTCGAACTCCGCAGACTAAGTGCCTACACGCCTTACGGAACACTTAAGGTTAATTGTTCGTTATCTTTCCAAACTCACTTGTAGTTGTCACAGTTGTATGGTTAAGTGAGTATGAGGTATATGATTTTTATGTATTTTCTGTTTTATCTTCTATGCTAGTGAGGTGAAGGTGAAGAGACTAATTAACTAACTCTAACTAACTAACTAAGCCTTAATTAGCCTAGTGTCAGCATCCATTCACACCCTGAACCGATGCAACCTTGGTTACCAAATGCTAGCCGTTGTTGGGATCACCAAGTGTAACGCACGTGCTCGAAGCGGTCGTACTGAGGCACTTAACTAGGAGAAAAAGGTTGAGAGAGAATTAACTAATAAAGAAATAAAATGATAAACAATAAATAAAATCCTAATTAACTTAATGCATGCACTGCAAGGTTTATNTTGCATTGCATAAGACACTTGATTGATCTTCCACTTATGTAAGTGTCGACTCTTTGTGCTTCAAGGTTTGACAATGATAAACACTATCGATTCACCTTAGCGGTGCCTATATTGCATTTTTTATGGTACTATACTCATTCTCTTGTTATTCTAACCCCTATTTTCTAGTTTGGATTCATGGGAATGCATATATTAATCAATTAATTCATTTTCCATGACCTGTAATGTTGTCCAAGATAAGTTTAAAAAGCTCTTGTTATACTACTCCTTGTAAGCCTTGTAAGGTTAATTAATGGTGATTTTAGCATGTTTTGGACCTTGTGTGAAGCTTTGACGATAGTTAAAAGGTAAGTTAGAGGCATAAAGGGTAAATTTGGGCATTGAAACCCCTGATGGGAAGCAATATCGGGTATGCTGCGATATCGCATCCCCCACGATATCGCATACACAATATCGTGTCTCTCCCTGCGATATCGTGTACGCGATATCGCATCGCGCCACCAGTTCTATAAATAAGAGGCGCCTCTCCCTTGTTTCCTAGTTCAAGCCTAAATGTAGTGAAGCTCTGGTAGTTTTCCCACTCCAGAGATAGGATAATTTCCATGTGCCCACAATAGGAGTCNAAGTGGAAGATCAATCAAGTGTCTTATGCAATGCAACCCTTACCATCATCGCTTACTCATGTGCAATGCTAATTCACCAAGGATTTCCAAGTGGGTCCTCCCCATAGCAAGCACTTGCCTTTGATGCCCTTGTGAAACCTATTGATGAGACACCTGTGAATTCTCGACAACTAGTGAGACATAAGCATCAAATGGGAGTGTGTCCCCTTGGATGGCTAGATCTCATCTTCTACTTTGCTCAATCAATTTCCTACCATACCCAACCATGGAAAGAATAGAATAGAGAAGATGGAGAATGAATAATGAATGAGAGAGAAAAGAGAAAAAATGCAACATCATCGAATTCCTAGCTAAACATTTAATTAGCTCATGAAGCATGTGAGCATGTCCTATACCCATGAGAGATTCACTACTGCATCTTTTCACAACTACTTTTTCAAACAATAGGAATCAACCTCCAAGATTCCCTTCTAAGTACTAGGTCACACTTATCACCTACTAGTGCCATCTAGCCTTGATTGTTTCATTGTCTAATCATTGGTGAAATCAAATCAAGACAATGCATCACTAAACATTCAAAAGTCAAGATTCCTATTTAGTTTTCCTCCATCCATGCACATATGTATGGTAGGTTTCCCAAATTTTGCTTTATTGGAAACCTCTCATTAATCCCCTTGGTTGCACTAACTAATCCATATCCCAACAAGAATTATAATATCATGACTAATAAGAGAAGATTTTCTAGGTTCAAATCTAATCAAGGTTGAAAAAATTGACAGCATTAGGATAGATGAGAAAATAGAAAATGAGAAAATAAAAAAACCAAACATTATAATCCATGATGAATCAAGTAAGAATGCACAAGGAATGAGGAGTTATTCCACACCCCCAACCAAACCAAGGTAACTGGTGAGGCACTACATTATATTAGCATAGCTTCATATTTTTACATGGAGCCTTACAACCATATTCTCAAATTAACTTTTGACTAATGCCTTGATTTTAGGGATTCTTCTTCATCACCTCTCATACACATCTTGTTACTTATGGGATTGCTTTCATATGTACCTTGAATAGGTACATGTTAATATTATCATCCTTTTTCTTTGTTATATGCCATATATTTAATGTTGGCATTATCATCACAAAGGCTTAGATGAAGGAAGATGATGTTTGATCCTTAAAACAAATGATTAGGGACTTGGATGGAAGCAACAATTGACATTACCAAGGTTCACTAAAAGAGAGACTTCTGGGCCTTATGGCCATGAGTAGGGATGAAAAAAAGATTATCTTCGACTATTGCATTTTTGGAGGTCAAGTGATATGGTAATGGGTTGAACATGAGAAACATTTGCATAGGTATGGGTTCAACCACTAGTTTAACCTTGGATGTGAGCAACTATGAGATCAGTTTGGATGGTAAACATATGGATTTGTACAATTGATAAGTGTAAAATTACATTGCTCTTCCCATTACCTCTTCTCTATTTTTTGTCTTTTATTTTTCAAATCTTCTTTTCTTTTCATCATTATTCTTTTCTTGGTTTTTTTTTTCACTTCTTGTCATATACGTTTTTCTTTTTATTTTTTCATAGCAAGAGGATTTTTTATGAAGCATGGAAATCATGGAAATGATTAGAGTGCCAAACACCACTTGGAGTCTTTGACTTACATGATAATGAACTTGAAAATCCATCTCCCACCACATGGCACACACAGGTTTGTAAGATCAAGCCTCTTCTGACCAAGGTGGCTAGGCAAGGTAACTTATGCACCTTGGTCCAATCACATTAATTAGACCCATCCAATGGTCACAAGAACCTTTGATGACATACCTTTTTCTTCCTCGTAACTAGGAACTTGTCTAGGATTTAAAGTATTGATACTTTACATATCTATTCAAAGTTATCAATACTTTTATAGTACAAATATTTACAAAAGTGTATGTTCTTTGGCCTCTTTATTGCCATTTGATCATTCTTTGTTAAAAGACCCAAGAAATCATGTTTTCAACATTAGGCAGCTAGGTGCAAACTTATGTAAGTTGTAGTGAGTTGCAACGAGCAAAGGTTGTGAGCTCATGCAAGGTGCAATAGGTTGCAATTTGAAGGTTGTTCTTAGTGCTAGCAAATATGAGTCATGGTTGTAGTCTAGATAGGATGCAAGCATGAGTCAAAATGCCCCTTGGTAATAGAAATAGAGTTAAGAAAGTGGCCACTTAACCGGTGCAAACTAGTTGTGAGTTGCAACTAGGCCAAATTATAAAAGAATGCAAGTTGCAACCTCTCATAGCTATTATTTATGCAAGAGATTAATGTTTCAAAAACACCCTAAACAAACATTGAAAGAACAAACTAAACCAAGAGGATGTAATGAAATTGGGAAATGGGTAGAGGAAAAGAAGATGGATGAGCGATTCACTTTCCTCAATCTTGTTACCTAGTCAATTGGGCTTCTAAGAGATAATGTTATATATATATCTAAGCTAGTATTTGTTCTTCTTTAAGAGGATAAATAGATGATAATTTATATGTTGGACGTTGTTGGAACCTATATCACTTTTTAACAATATTTACTCCAAAGTTAGATATTCCAATGGGAACTACCACTATACATCCAAATATGTAGAATTATTTTTTTATAGTAGTATTTAGGGGCTCAAAGCTCATCCAATTAAGGTAGGGTCATGAAATGGTTGTTCAATGAGGGAAAGCCTAAGCTCTTCACATGGTTGGGCTACAACCAAGATCAACTTGAAAAATAAGCACATTACTATCTGTTGTGACCAACTTCACCCATGCTAGGCATAGGGCCTTGTTTGAACCAATTTAATTATAATGATAAATATAAAATTTTGAAAATTTAAAAAATAGAAGACCATGAGGTTGCACATAGCCATTGTCCACGTGCTGGTGGGCTTCATTAGCCCGTTTAAAAATAGATTTTAAAAGAATAAGCAGGACATCACCCACCCCTAAAATTTAAAAATAAAAATAAACCAACCTGTGCCTTTTAAAATAAAATAAAGTATGAACTTAAACCTTACTTCCTTGTGTTTTATTTTAGGTGGCTCGTGCGGTTGACATGGAAGGGCGGCTGCACTTAGGGTTAGGTTTCTTCTCCCTCCAACAGCCGCTATAAAACAGGGAGAGGCTTCGCAGCAGGTTGATCGGGCCCTGCTCATACCAGTTCGGTGCTCCTTGGCCAGATCTTGCCCTGTCCACGCAGATCTGACTCTTCTCTCAGTCGCACTTGAAGGAGAAGCGCCCGCGGTTTCCTGTTCTACTGCTGTCCGCAACTGCTGTTCTTCCTCTGTCTTCCTCCACATCGGTCTATCTGCTGTCGTGCCATCTTTTCTGTCTGCCCGTGCCGCGCCATCTGTTCTTCTGCCGCCGCGCAACGCCACCTGTTCGACGCTTCTCCCGCAGGCCAGATCTGTTCTGTGCTGCTGATGCATGCACACCGCATCGCCGCCTCCTGTGCCTGCTGCGTTGCTGTTTCTGCCGCTGCCACCTCGCTCTGCACTCCTGCTGCCACCTCATTCGCTGCTCCTGCTCCGCGTCACCGCTGCCTGCCGTGCTAGTCCCTCTGCATGCGACGCTGTTTCTGTGCTCCTGCGCTCACCGCATCTGCCACTCCTGCGCTACTGCGTCACTGCCTGAAGCCGCGTTGATGCCGGGTTGTTGATTCTGCTGTTCTTGTCCTCTGTGCTGCCGTGTTTTCTCCTGCCCTTGCTGCGTTAGTGTTCTGTCCTGCCGCCTTGCTGTCCCGTATCTACTGCATCGCCGTGCTGTCTCTCCCACGTGGCCCGCCACGCTGTCTCCGCTACCACCACGCATCGCTGACTCCCGCGCTGCCTGCCACCGTGCTGTTTTCTGCTGCTACCGCCGCTGATTTTCCTTCTCTGCCCCGACCGCACGCGAAACAGCGACCTGTTACTGTCTCCTCCGCTGCCGCGTTGCGTGTGTTGCTATTTCTGCTGTGCATCCCCCGCACTGTTGCACGTGGCCTCTGCGCTCGCCACCACCCTCTGTGCTCCTGTCGCTGACGTTGTGCTGCCTTTGCCGCGTCACTGTTTCCTGCTTGCCGCACCTCGCTTTGCTGTCGCCGCCCCTCTGTCTGGCCTGCTGCCGCATCGCTGCTCCTGTTGCCTGCCGCGTCGCTCGCCACTCCGCTTGCATCTGCAACAGCGGGACATATAAAATTTGAATATTTGAATTATTCATCATTTTGCAAATTGCCACGATTATTTTAAGTTTCCAACATCAAATCTAAGCTTTTATTCTTTTATTTTGTTTTAAATATTGTTATTAAAGTTCTGTCACATTGCCCTTTCAGCTGAGACTATTCCCGGGTTTCCGTACCTNGAAATGGTTGGTCAATGAGGGAAAGCCTAACCTCTTCACATGGTTGGGCTAGAACCAAGATCAACTTGAAAAATAAGCACATTACTATCATTCCACTTCGTAATCCATTGACCTGATAATGAATATCTTTTCTACAACCCTAATATGCATGACTCATTGTTGAAAGTGTATTATTATTTTTTAACAAAAGTAGTTGATGTTTAATTCCTTTCATTTCTGATCAGACAAGATTTGAAGATATGTTTATGAACCGCTGTATGCTATATGATGTACAATATATTTTAAAGTAATAAACTATGCATCATTGCTGATTCTATAGATGAAAGCCTCTTACGGAGATTAAGCACATTAACGCTTCTTTGCGTCTCCCAGACATCAGGTTCAAACATCTGACATATTCGCTTATAAACAAAACATCCTCAAACATTCATATAAATCAGCAAACTGATTTACACAATAATCAAACCCTGAAGCACTTGTCAAAAAGCAGATACAAAGCCATCATATATTTACGTCTCCTTTGCCTTGGCATGACAATGGAAAGCAGAAACCACAGAGCTAAAATGTATTATCATATCAACTTAAACACAAAGCATAGACATCCTAAAACCACAAACTGTGTTACATTAGAGCAGCAACAGGGGGCCTGAGACTGACCGCTAGACTTTCAAAACTTTTGGTAAGCTGGACTTCATCAATGGTCTGCTGAAACGTCCCACGGCCACACTCGGCCATTTTCTCCAAAATCTCCATCCACGGATCCGTGCCATAAAAGATGGTATGCACAACCAGTCCGGGATCTGCCTTTATCATGCTGCCAACAAGTTGTACAGGGTCACCTCCCTGGTTGGCACCACCATCGCTCATGAAAATAACAACCGGCATCATAGTGTTGTAGTGGGGACTTGCTCTTCCTCGCATCAGCACTTGCTGCGCGGCTTTGAGAGCCTCACAAAAGTTGGTCATTCCACGGGGCCCGTACGGAAGAAGATCATCCACCACATTCTCCTTCCCCATGTCCTGCAATTCCACAGCACATTCTGCAATGTCATCGAAGAGCACAACAGATAAAACGTCCTCAGTATTGGCATTGTTTATCCTTGCTTCCACGAACTTGGCCATGGCTTCGTACACAAGCCCCAGTCTGCAGCAATGCTCCTGCTCAAATTTGCTCAGCGTGGGCTTGATATCGTTGGAAGCCATGGATCCGGACCTGTCGATCACGAAAATCACGTGGTGGGGAATGTCCACCACATGGTTACAGTCGAAAACATGGCCGTCTCGAGAGATATGGCCCTGTTTTCGGCTGCTGCTCCTCTTCCTGCGCGCCACAGGCTCATGCCACAGCTTCTGCGTGCAGAAAGATTCACCATCACTGCCATCGTTGGAGCAAGAATGATCGCTGGATCTGCACATGTGGTTGCACAGACCGAATTCTTGACGCTCCTGCTCGCTGCAAGGATCCTTGAACCCCATGTGCTGCCAGTAAGTTTCATGGATTAGTTCATCCTTCTGCCTGTTGAAATCAGGCCCGTATTTCCTGGTCTGGTGACGGGCGCCATCGTAACTGAGTCTCAGGCATTTTGATAGGGAAGATCCGGCTCCGGCTCCGGCGTCAAGGCTGCGGCTATCCTCCGGACATGGAGCGAGATGAATGTGACCTCTGCCTCTGGCTTTGCAGTACATGTTGCACATTTCTGCAACTCCGGATTCTCCCCATACGTATTTCCTGTCTTCCACATCGATCTCTCTGATCTCTGAAACGAAGTTCATGTTCTTCATGTTGCCGTGGGCGGTATCATGCAGGCCGACATGGCCGAAGGGTAACTGGCAGAAGTATCCACAGGCTAAGCACCGGGCATTGCAGGTATGGATATCATCCGGATCCTCACTGTGCCGATGCGGACCGGCGTGGGTTTTGCTGTACGCTGGAACAACGATGCAGCATTCCCTCTTGAGGCCGCGCTGCTCCGACACGTATTCATAATCAAAGGACCCTCTGATTCCATGGAACTGACGCTGCTCTCGTTTCATCTGAGTAACAATTTGACAGATTCCAGGCTCCTGGCATTCATGGGTGCAGGGGTGTTCCAGGCCACAGAGATGTTGGCTGCTGCTGAGCTGATGGAAATGGTCCTGGTCTCCACAGGTCCTGCTGCATCGTGGCATCATGCATCGCGCAGGGCAATACGTTTCTTGGCACTGGTGCCGCTTGTGCTTGCCCATGTCCATGTCTAAAATGCAGGGATTGGAGCAGCCCGGAAGAGAGCATTTGTTTCCGCATTCGTGTCTGGGAGCGTCGCACCGGTGCAGACCCAGGTGCTGCACGTCGAAGCTGCAGGGTTTCTGGCAGCCCGGCACCTCGCATCTGTTCCCGCATGTGTGCCGTTTTTTCCTGCAGTCATGTCTGCCTTCGTGCCCCGCTTGTCCCTGGCATTTGTCAGGATTGTTGGCTTGATCAGACTTGGATTCAAGCTTGCAGAAGGAGCAGAGCTCCTTGCAAGCATGGTCGCCGGTGCAGCTGTGATCCAAACCGTGGCCCTTCTTCAGAACGCATATCCAGAAGCATTTGGCGCACCTGCAACCGCAGATGAGGAGTCCTTGCCTCAGTACTGCCAGCATAAGTTTCACCTCGCGCTGGAGCCTCCGAACTTCGTTATCCTCCGAGATTTCCGTTGTGTTACAGAGAAGCCATTGTTGAACCCTGAGCTCCCGCCTGTCCGCTAGAGCCTCCAGGAACTGCTGAAACTTTTGGTGCCACGCTGCGCCGCTGCTTCCGGAGCGTTTCACCTTGCGGTTGAGATGCTCTCTGAGGAAGTCCAGGATGTCATGCTCCGTGGTGTTTTCATCAACGGGACCAAGCACCAGGCCCGTGTCTGGTAATTCCATTGGCCTGCCCCAGAGCTTCAGTGGAGTGTCTGGAATTAATTCCAGTGTCTGTAAGTTCTCCAGTCTCTCATGCGACGAAGGGCGGCCTGCTTTCACAGCCATCTCCAACTTGTCTCTCAGCACATCGATTGCCATCGCTGTGCGTTTCTTGTCCACTGGTGTCCAATCCTTGGCTGCTAGCTGAGCGATGACCAGTTTCAGATCCCTTAAAAAGCCACAGCCACTGTCGTAGCTTTGTTTCAGCTCTTCAACTTTCTCGGCTATATCCAATAATGCTTCTGCATAATATTCCGGCCTTGTGAAAGAAGGCATCAGATGAATGACGTACAGTCCTCTGTACATTTTCGTAACGAAATTATCTGCAGATCTATTGCAAATATGAACGATCTTCTTATCAAACTCTTCTTCTATTTCAATGGCATCGGAGCTATCCACATCTTTTACTGCGATATAAAACATGCCATTGAAAAGCTTCTCATCTTCTTTCACTAGGTTTACACCGTTCTGAAAACGCTGAAACACGGCCTCTGTTTCCTTGTCTAAATGGAAATCCTAAGAAAACATTTATAGTGGTCACGGAAAATGAAAAGATCAAGGAAAATTGAGATGATTATATATATCATAGATCAATGGTTACCTATAATTTTAGGTACCAAACAAGACACAGTAAGTAAAAATTACCTTTTTGTTGAATATTGTAAGATTGCTTATGGCAGCGTTGAGAACAGAAAGTAGCATATCTTCTTGCTCTGTTCTCTCGAAACTTCCCAATCCTTCAAAATCCATCAGCACGTACAGACAGTCGGAAACCATGCGGACAGTAATCCACACACCATCGGTACACCTCCCACCAGCTACATCGAGCAGCGATCCCGAAAGATGATTCATCAGATATGATTTGCCGCTGCTCTGCTTTCCCATAGAAGACACCACTTTGATTTTGCCGTCCCATTGGCCGATTATCGCATCATACAATCCAAACCTCAACAAATTTGCCAAGGAAACACAATCTGTGTATGTGACATCAGATGCTATTCCAAGACCATCTAGCAATGGCTGAATGCAATTGTTATCGGCTCTGCAAATCTGGATGGGAACAAGGCAGATAAGGTTCCGTATCCAGTTACCCAACAGCTGCTTCTCAGAATTAAATTCTGTAGGCTTTTGGGGACCCTCTCCCAGCAAACTCTGAAAGTTGTGGGTATGAAACTGGAATTCGTAATTCTTGAAAGACTTTCCTCTGTCGTTTTCCACCTTGGTAATGAGCCAACTCAGATACTCTCTGCACTTACCAAACAAATCATCTCCTCGGCAGCTGCCGCCTTGATTCATTAACAGATGCAAGTTCTTCTTCTGTCGCCCAAATCCGCACAGTGGTGGGCAAACACCAAATTTCTCGTAGATGTAGTAAATAAAGTCTAATTCCGGGCAGCATTCTAGGACGCTGGTGTCGCTTGGCTCTAAATCCTCGGCCTCCTTGGAAAGGTTCTGAAATTTCAAACCTTCTGAAGCACAGCTCATGTTCAAAACATAAGATGATATAATATGAGCATTGGCCTTTGAATGAAACGCAATATGGTTCTGACCGCCATAGTTCGCCATCTTCATTTTCAGATCATCTGGCGACACATCCAACGAAATGCTCTTGAGAAATTTCATGGAGCCTCCCAACAAATACACGCTGATATCAGTTTGGCCTGCCTGTCCAGCGGAAGAAAGAGTAGGCCTAAGGAGGAGAAACAGGAAACATCCATCAGCAGAGATGCAGCCATCAACAAAGTCCGATGGCAGAGATATGTCTTTGGGCAGCATATTGCTGGACCGATAACCCAGTTCTGCGACACGAACACGATTTGAATCGTCGACAAGCAGCAGCTCGTGCTTGCCTGGTACACAGGCCATCCATAGTAGATTGGTGCTTCCCCTGTAATTTCCCAAAGGAATCTCTAAGCCTGTTCGCTCACACTTCCTGAATCCTTCTTCAAATTTGTATATATCAACCTTTGCAAGTTCAGAGTCATACAAAGCAAGCAACCGGGTTGTTTCCTCGAATGCCACCAAATTGAATCCTCTCTTCAGGGCTGCACATTCCTGAATTCTGCCGTGCTTTGGACAAAAGTTAACGTGGAGAGTACCGGTTTCCCTGTTGTGAATTAAAAAGATGAATTCTCCGGAGCGAAGATGAACCACCTTCTTCACCTTCTGGACATCCGGATTCAAGCAAAACATCTCACCTGAAGAATCAGAGCATGCCAGGTTGATAGTATGCATGGGATTTCTGGCCAGTGCATCCAAATCCTTCTTTTTGGGAGCCACCTCCGTGATCATACACTGCACCATGTGCTCTTCCACCATTTCCTCACCCATCGTGACGTTCATCTTGAAGCTTCCACCGTACCATTCTTTCTTGGCCCTGCAGCTTTTCAAAACTACCCTGCTCTGTTTTGGCTCCTCTGTTCCTGGGAAGAGTTTATTTTTTGTCTCTGACAAAAACGTTTTTCTTCTTTCCTTTGCATTCTGCATTCTATCCCTTTCTGCTGCATCCTCTGCCGCTTTCCTAACATCCTGAATGAGCGTGCGTAGATATTTCCTGGCATGACTGACAACTTGCTGCTGCATCAACTCTTTCGCTTTGTCGCAGACAACCCTTGTGCTCAAGCAGCTCATAAGCGAATTTGCTCTGTTGAAATCACAATCATTCAATCTAAACGCCTCCAGTTTTTGCCTCCATGAAATTTGAACTCCATCAGAAAATGCTTCATCGCGGCCGCGGATCGACAGAGCTGCGACCGACACGTTGGTCAAGTGTTGTAAGACCAAGTTAAGATCAGCTTCTGTAAGAAAATCCACTGTCGCCACCTTGGACAGGAATCTGCGAGCCGTAGACTCAACTCCACGGCTCTTGAGAATTGCCAGAAGAAAATCCCCTTCCTTGGAAGAAAGAAATGTTCTGCTAAAATGCACAGTGAACTTTTCTACCAGCCCCGCATCCAAGTCCTGAAAAAGCTGAGAAACTCCACCATTCATGAGAAAACATAGGAACTTTAACTTGTCATTCAGAGTCTGGAACCAGCTGGGCACAAATTCTTCTACCCATGTCTCGATAACGTGGGAAGGAGTGTCCACGTTTTCTATTAAACCCACCATAATGCGGTCATTCAAAAACAGAGAAACTTGTTCGCCAGACACCACAGGAGAACCAAGAAACGGCTTGCTACCTCGAAAATAAGCTATCCCGTCGTCAGAGGCTTCTGTTTCTGTGCTTCTCAGCATGATGCGGTCCTCGAACATAACAAATCCGCTGGCTCGCGTTTTGCATGGTTCCACCACAAAATTGAAGCTTGTTCCATCATCTTCAGCCGAACTAAATGTAAATTCTGAACCAACAAAAATGAAGCGTTGATTAGAGTCAGTGACACCGCATGCAGAAACTATTTGGCGTTGCAGACGCTGGAATGGGCACTCGTTCACTGGCTCCTCCGGCAATGAACAAAACGGTTTTAGCCACACACAGAATTCAAGCAGAACGTCGTGGAACGCCTCCACAATCTTGCATTCGGCTGCCTTCATGTGGACCTTGGCATCAGGCTTGCTTCTCTTATTCAGGTTCCGGTTCTGGAAATTCTTCAGTTCATTGTACTCCTGAAACTCCGGAAAACCGCAGTGCTCCAGGATTCCAACAAACTCCTCATCTTTCAACGCCGAGAAATCGATGGTGTGAGCCTTTGACAAGTTTTCCAGCCTGCTACGAAGCTCGCCAGGAGAATATACAAATGCATCATCCTTGGTTACCGCAGTTTGTCCTTTATGAAACCAAGTCACGAAAGAACATCGGTAATGTCCTTCTGTGAAGTGGAATTTATGCTGGCCATTCTGTTGCTGCTGCTTCTGCTGCGTCCTCTGAACATCAATATCCTGTCGTCTCACAACCACAACATCGTTATCTTGAATCTGAACTTGTTCCACTCGAACGGCCCTCGGTTTTCTGGATTTGCGAACATGCCCGGTGGCATCCGATGAAGAAGAGGATGCTGAAGTTTTAGGAAACCGAACGCGGTCGACACAGACGAAGATCTGGTGACAGAGATCGAAGATGTAACGTATGAAATTGCATGAGACGGTTTTCCTGGAGGCTTCCTCCAGCTGAGGAGCATCATGCCAATACAGCAGCACCAGGGCGTCTTCTGTGAGCCAAGGAATGGCATACAGTCCGGCCGGAAGCTGGCCCTCATACATTTCCTTGCGGACCTTGTCATCGACCAGACCCATGGCTGTGAGGAATTGCAGCATCATGGCTTTGTCTCCGTACAGGCCAATCGCCTGCAGCGAATGGTTGTTAAGCGACGCAAAATGGATTCGGTTGCTTGGATTTGGCAAAACAGACGAGGAGGAGGAGCAGGAAACGAAATGATTACATAGCTCTGAAATTTGCCGTTCCGAAACATGAACTTTGTCGACGAAGCCGACGTCCTGCTTATCCGCAACCACGCCTATTACTTGGTACACGGGCGCCGCTGGCGTCTTCAAGTTCTGCTGCTTAACAGGTTTCATGCTGCTCATGAGCAACTGCTTGAGCCCCTTGGCAGCTCCTGGGGTTTCTGGATCAATGTCAGCAAAATTTCCTCCTCCCATTAGAGCTCGATCGCACTAGTTCGGACTGTTTTCTGCCGGTGATGTATCTGAACTAACATGTGGGCGGATGCCCAGGATCCAACAGAGTTTAGTTAAAACGATTCTGATCACAATGCCGTGAAGAGAATACAAAATCTATGGCAAGGATAACAAGACAAAAGACAGTACAAAGACCCCAAAATACAAAAACGGTCATCCCCCTTTATAGTATGAAAACAGAGACAACTTAAAACTCTCAAATAAAACGCGTCATCACCCTCTCGAATAACTGTCACTGATTGAAATTTTATTATATCTGGAGACCCTTTCAATGCTCGAAATCAATAAGAAAATTATCAGTATTCTACAAATTGACCAGGCAACAAAAGCAAATCCAACAAGTTTTCACCCAAGCAGAGTCCTGGATGGTCCATAGATAAAGTCTAACCTTTTTTAAATGACTGTACCAGGTTTTCAGCCAAATGTTACAAGCTGAGAACCAGGCACCTTATGGGCACTCGCAATCACAAGACTTCAAAGTCCATTGAACAAATGAGTATGAAGTTTACCATAATTCTTGTTGTTTAACTGTTACCAGCAGCTCTGCAAATACTGCAGCAACAATTAAACAAAGCTCTCAACGTCTGCTCCTTACACGAAATAGTGAAAAAATACGCGAAGTTCACGCAGTCAAACAAGAGAGAAAACTGGAGAGGGCACAATATACCCTTTAAAAACAAAAAATTCCCAAGCGCTGAAACTGAAACTAAATTATCTAGTTGGCATTTCTAGATTTCTGACAGATACAACGTAGGCCTTCAGCACTTTACATTCTATTGTTATTTTGCTTCATTTTTACACCATACTATTGTATGAACATGGTGTAAAAACTTCCATCTTTCATCAAATGCTACTAAACTGCCATAGACAACAAAACAGAGCAAACAATTTGAAACTTCGTAACTTTCAGCATTGCAAGACAACCAAAACTTCTTCTACGAGAGATTACAAAAATTTAAGTAGAAGCAAAAATCCGCTGCAAAACCAGGAAACTCAGCAAGACGCAGATGAGAGTTTCTTACCAAGCAGATGGCTGCTCAATTACGACGAAAACAGCTGATGAAACTTGCGAAGTAGACACAGCTAATTACAAATTGGAGAGTTTGGCCATAGCATTTATGTCTGAGTTGAGACCGTGCTTGCCAACGGACACATGTCAAACCAGGAATCAGATGACAGAGCAAGATTTGACCTGCTGTGTTGGAAAGTAAAATTTTTTTGCTATGTTTATTGTGAGATTTGCTAGTGGATGTCCATATAACTTAGCACTGAAGCAAAGGAATCTGCAACAATCTTTTCATTTAATATAAAAGACGTTTGCCGTACCCTCGATTATTTCATGCTTCTTACCTTTTACCAAGCTTGTTAACGTACGGACAATAATCCAATCCATTCTCAGGGTCCAGTGACATGGCATGGAATATGAACTCAATTTTGACCCTGACCTTTTCTCAAGTGTCGAAAATTGGATTTAAAATCATGGTTAAATTTTCAATTTTAAGGCTGATCATGCGTTACAATAGCTCTTAAAGTAAATTAAAATGAAAAAAATGATGCACATTTTTTTTTCTCTTTTACCGTGGGCTACAAGTGAAATCCATTTTTTAACCAACTAACAACCATGAAACTATGGTGCTTTCAATCGTGACAGGATAACTTTACAGTGTGTGTTTACAAGCGCTGTGAATCACTGGTTACGGGACATTGATTGTTTCAGAACCATGCCTTGATTTACAGTGTGTGTTTACAAGCGCTGTGAATCACTGGTTACGGGACATTGATTGTTTCAGAACCATGCCTTGAGCTCCTCACCGTGTACACGTATGGTAGTATGCATTGTGTATGTATCATTATTCATCTTAAAGGCTTGACTTGCTAAAAAAATTCTAAGTATATCTTCATACCAATAGTTTAAAAGTGAAATAGAAACTTGAACTCTTAAACTCTTGTTTAAAGTTTGGAATGCAAACCACAATAATATTTGGCTAGATGAGGATGAAATCACTTTTTATTTTATTTAAACAAGTGTTCCTAGGTTATCCAAGATGCATGAGCACAATAAACATACATAATAGTTAAGGCACAACATATACACTTCTGAGGGTGTTGGAACCCAAAATAAGTGAAACATAGGTGTACCCTAAAATATATATCCAATTAGAACTTTATATAATACACTTTCTAGGGTGTTGGAACCAAAACTAAGCGAAACATAGGTATACCCCAAGATATATAATCCAATTAGAACTTTATATAACTCAACATTATCCATTAGAATTGAACTCATGACTTAGAGCATCCAAATCAAGTGTTTTACTAGTAAGGTAACACCACATGGTTAGGGACACATAAGTATAATAGATTATGGTTATCAAATATGAATGCATAGTGACCTTGCATTAGTGAGCTTTTAAGGAAATTTTTATGTTCTTCCTTTATCATGTTTGTAACCCTTTAGATATATTAGCTAATAAAACAGCTTTATTTCACTTCATATTAACAAGTAAAAATATAAATATTATGAAATTAAATAATTAAACAAATCAGTTGCTTTCAATCTAATTTAACGCCGACTTCAACATTTCGCAGCTCATCAATTTGTTATTCCCCATTCCCATTTATATCAGAAGTTACGTGCTCATGGCTGTTTACTGTTCAAAAAATATTTCCAAGACAGTCAATATTTCCAGAACAGGCAAAAGTGAAGGCTGAGATGGCGATTACCGCATGCAAGCCAAGTACACCGAATCTACGGTGATTCAACGTGGTCTAGTTACATCAGCTTTTCTTTTGACGAGGCCAAGCCATCATTTTGATCAAAGCCACCCTGCACCGCACGCGATCATGCTTGCTTTTCTCTTCCGGCCGCTGGACCAGCTGTTTCCATTTGATTCGGTGCCGCGCTGCCACTGCCGCGGCACTCAAGAAAGTAAAGTTAAAGTAAAGGATGAAAAGCAGAGGAAGCGTTAGAGACCTTGGTACCACGAAGCCGGGGTGGGTTTTGTAACATTTAAGAGCTACTGGAGTGTGCTTCAGAGTGTTCCATGGTCCCCAAACCATGGCGAGCCGAAAAGAACCACCACTCTGAGACATCTCTCACACCATGTCGATGCAATTTAAAAAGCTCTGTAATAGTGTCATCGCACGTCCCTTTGCCGTACTGCTGCCCAGCAATGTTCTCTTTTTCATCTCCTTTTATAAAGAAAGGATGAGGAAACGATGAACCTCGTCTTCCTTATCCCATATCCCACTAAAGTCACAATATCATATGTAACCATAAATTCATGTGCAATACCGTAAAATAGGACACCTCTACATTAGTGCCAGGTTTTTTTCACTAACATACAAAAACATCAATACCGTGTCTAAAGAGAAAAGGGTATCCCTTTAGGCTTTAAGCACCAAAGCTCCATGCCTCATGGAGATACAACAATAATGTGTTGTATTTGAATTTTAAATAGTAACACATAAAGTTACCATTAACCACTACCGAAAATGATCTTCATAATCAACATTTTTATCTTAACTTCGGAAATCCAATTTGAAAGCAAAAGCTAATTTAAAAATAAACAAACTTATAGCAGTATCAACATTTTTATCTTAACTTTGGAAATCCAATTTGAAAGCAAAAGCTAATTTAAAAATAAACAAACTTAATATGAAGCATTGAGAAAAAAGTTAATTTGAAAATGAATGATTTACGGAATCCTTGTTATTAGACAACTTAATATAAAAATTAAAATTCAATTAAAAAGTTCATTTTTTGTTTTATTAGATTAGATTCTAATCATTCAAAGTATAATCATTTTCAAAATAGGCATAACAAAAATACTCTATTTGGCCATTCATTGATGGATTCTGACTAACCACTACAATTTGAGTTTATTTTGATGACTTTGAGTATGGTTAATACTATGAATACAAAGTAAAGAACAACAAAAAACTTAAGAATACATACAAAATCCATAACAATATAAACCTTAGAAATCTTTCATATAGATAGAAATGTAGTATAGAATTCAGTTACATTTGAGTTAAAATCAAAGTTGAATATTGTAGAAAAGTACATGGAAACTTGTTATTTGTGGTTAATCCTCCATGTCCTTTTTTTTATTATGTTCTTTCTCTACACGTAAGAACAATTCATAAACAAAATCATTGAGCATGTATCATTGAATTTGTAATTATGTTAAAGCTATTATAGGTGAGGAAGGCTTTCATATTCACAATATTTATGGTAATCACAAATTCATGTATAGTAGCATACGATTACTATGTGTTGGTGTTAGTTTTCTTACTTCCATGGAAGAGCATTCACAACCATGGCTAGCAAAAAAAGGGTATTGCTGGCTAATTTTGAAGAAGGTTACATCAAGGACATCCTACAGATAAAAAGTATAATTTTCCAAAATACCTTAAGTTATTCATATTCATAACGAAATATAAAAAACCCATAAAAAATCCTAAAGGATGATACGTAAGAATGGGGCCTTTAAACTCACACCTATAGTGAAGCTAAAATAATAAAACTCTCCACTAGTAATTGAACAACAAAGAGTAAATATAAGTTGTTACATGCTCATAGAATATAACCTTATAGACTATACAAAATAGAGGTAACATCTTATTAAAGGAGAACAAATAGAGCTTCTTAACTATATTAAGCCATTGAACAAGAAGAACATATTTGTTTTTAATTGTAGTAGATCCACCATTGCTTAGAAGTTGAAGCTAAAAGGAGAGACAAATGGTAGAAAAAACCAACAATAGATGAAAGCTCATATCTTACCACTAAGCCAAGAGTTTTTGGATAAAATTTTAGTTATGTATAATCATGTACAAACATATTTTTTGTTTATGTTTTAAATGAAGGACATTGGGAAAGCTTCATTAGTCAACATCCAAATGAAAATATGAAAAGATAAGGCACAATTTAGATGCCTCCTTACAAGTAGAAGCCTTATGTCAATTTATTGTATACACTCATAGCTTGCATATCTCAAGGCAATACTAAATTTCAAGAAATGCAATGGTTGGGAAAATGGAATATTTCTTGAAAAGAAATATAGCAAAATCCCAATCATATTCACCAATTAGTTAAGAAAAAGGTATTAACATAGTTGTGGTCTAATGTATAAGGCAATAAACAATTTTATTTACTTCACATTGGATGTAATAAAATAGATGCAAAAGCTCACTATCTCTCAATTTTTATTCCAATCAAGTATTGTAGTGTTATCATTGAGCTTCACTTAAGTTTGCATCATCTTAGAATTGAAAGTGGAAGATAGATTCAACTCCTTTAAGAAGAGTGTACTTGTAGGTTGTGTGGGTTAGAAGCCCTTATGAATTAGTTGCATGTATTTATTTTCTATGCTATGACTACCCATTTGAGAGAATATTATAATGTTATAGCAAAAAAAACTATATGATTTATTTTTGTTGTTTCCATTAATGCTTGGTCAATTTGTAGAGTTTGTCTTTTAAGAAAAATGAAAATGTAATATTTGTCCAATAGATCCTATGGATCTTCAAGCATGATAAACTTTCAATTTTAATTTATTATGAAGATCAACTTTAGTATTTAGATTCATACATTCTTTAGTATTGATGCTGAAAGCTAGAGCCATCATCACTGGTATAGTAACATTATCATTTCTTATCAGAGTCACTTCTTATCTTTGTCATCTACTAGCTAGAACTTGACTTCTCTTCATCAATTATCATTGTCATTATTATTTCTATAATCCAAAAAGTAAATTCCATTATTTTCAACTTATTAAACCAAGAATCTCATCCCCATTTTATCATTTATCATAAGCTTTAAATTAGAGTTTCTTCCTCCATTGCAAGAACTCATTATGTTAAACAAGTAAAGGATTATCACCTAAAGGCTTAATGCTCATCTCACCAACATAGAGTATTATGGTGGCCCCTAAAGAATTATAGAGAAATATAATAATTTCTCAAGTATAACTTGAATTGACAACCTCTTACCTAATAAAACAATGAACTAATCACTTAATCCATCTGTAGCAACTGAAATCGTCGGCAGCTGGAAAACACCGACAGGTCATCGGCCGTTGACAATCTTAACCCTGTATTTGTGAGAGGGTCGTGCTAGATGGAATGGATACGAGGCGCCCTGAATAGTCTAGTCGATCAGACAGGGACTTAGTTGGTGTTAATATAACCTTTTGCGATGTGTGATTTGAAAGCAAAAACGATGCAAGAAACAATGTAAAATGTGATGATAAACAAGAAAGAAAAGTAGAATGTAGTTAAGGAAATGCACCGCTTCGAAGCTACGACTTTGCTCTGTTAAGGTGGATACAATCGGTTGCACAATGCTGAGAAGTGTAGAAATCTCGAGAGTAACCAAGATGTGCAGAGCAAGACGACTATATGCTTGAACACGGGCTCAGGCATTGACAATGCGAAAATGCTACCAAGGTGGTAGAAAAGAGCAGAACAAAATGCCAACTAAGAGTGCTAACTTTTTACAATGTCAGAAAGAAAGCTTACAATGCTTAAGGTTACAGTGCTAACTTTTTGCTTGTCAGCCAACAAAACTGCTAGCTGACCAAAATAGCCAAAAGAATCGGACCAAATTGGGCCAAAAGGAAGCCCTTTGAATGTTGCTCATTGGGGTATTTATAGGACCAAGGGTGTGCGAAAGGGGAAGTTTGGACACCACATGCCTTGGACTCACGTTGATTTGTCTACATTGCATGGGCGTGCATGACTGTTGTAATTACGAGCTTGCCATGCCGTAATTGCGAGCCTGCCATGCTGTAATTGCGTTGTCAGCGTCTGGAAACATGTGCCAATGGTGAAATTAGGTGAAGTGCATTGATATTGCACAACCACCTGCCATGCTTTGCTGTGCTCTGTAGTGTAGCATGTTTGGCACAGCGTGGCATCTTGTTACACGTTTCGCTAACTATTTATTGCATATTTGCTATGCTATGCTATGCTATATAGCGTAGCGTAGCGTAGTGTAGCGTAGTAGCTGACCTTAGTGGCAAAATTTTTGCCAATCTACAAACTTTGCCTTTTGCACTACACTATGCCACACGAATATGCAAATATGCCACGCTGTGCCATAGCATAGCATAGAAAATATAGCATCTTGTTACACGTTTCGCTAACTATTTCATAGAATTTCTATGCCACACTGCGCCATGTAGCTCAATGTAGCGTAGCGGCCAACCTGGCCTGCTTTTTGCCAAGTCTGCCACTTTCTGACGGAAGGAGACCTTGTTGAAGGACTTGAAGTTGGGTAAGGGGACTAACCGTTTAGCTTTTACTATGCTGCGTAGCATAACATAGCATGGCACTATGCTTTTGCAAACATTTTCTGAAGTCTACTATGCTACGTAGTGTAGCGTAGCGTAGTGAAACTCCTTAACTTAGAAAACTTGCTGAAGCATTTTGCGCATTCTGAGCACCACCAACAATTCCACACATCACTCCTAAGTGCACGGTCGGCTGGGTGAACTGCTCAAATGGGCAGGCTAGAGAATCCATTTAGCCTGTTGACATCTGGGGCAGGAAACTTGCTGAATCGGACAGTCTAAACATCAGACCATCCATTTGCTAAAGAACTGCCATGACGTTGCGCGAATTGCAAAGGCCTGGTGAAGCAAGCATGCCTTCGAATTTTGGGATGTTTCATTGACCCTCTTTATCGACATCTAGAGGATGGGCTCGATAGAGGTTGATAAAGAATATGAAACACCATGGAAGGAGAAGTACTAGCATTGCTGTTCGGTGATCGTCAAGGTGTTGCTTAGTTATGCTTGAGAGTGTTGCATTGGTTTTTTTTCTTGCAAGGGGGAGGGGGGGAGGGGGGAAGGCAAAGCAGGGAGGAAGGAGGGTTAGGAGAAGGATAAAGATGAGGCTTAGCAAAGTCTCTCATCGGAGTGCTCATGAGGGAGTCGTTTGCGTTTTCATCTTTACTTTCGCTGACCTTCGACCTCTTGTAGGATAGGTGTTTCTTTCCCATGATGAGTTGTGCTACATCTGTGTAGGGTTTTGACTTGCCTATAGATGCTTCCTATGCGATGAGCTGTGTTATGCACATCATGGGATTTGCACTCTGAAGTAGCCAAGCTAGTCAAGACACTCACTTGGCGATGCTATAACATTTGCTACTGTGGCAAGATGTACCCTCAGTTGGCGAGGGCAAAGGTCTTGCTTATTGAAGACATTGTTGAAGCCCTTGGACATCATTGCTGGTGTGTGATGTCCAATGTAGGAAGGCCATTAGCGGCTTTGGCAGCATCAGTGTGGAGGAACTGGCCTTGAAGGAGTAGGGAGTCGTTGTGAGTGCGAATGCTCTAGAATCCCTGCTAAAGGCATGCATTCCCAATTCAGCTATAGGATCAACTACCACATAGCTAAATGTCATAGGTAGGGGGATGGAGGATAACAATATTGTGGCTGGGCCACAATAGTGCTGGAACTCCAGCAGCGAGCACTAACCAAAGAACTACTGTTAGGGCGGTGGGCCGTGGTGATGATAGGTCTGGAGGGCCAGTGCGATGTCATACAACATCTCTGGAGGGTCAGCACGATGCCAAGGGTGGAGGCATTGTGTACATTCTAGATTATGTTCCTATTACATCATGAACTGCATTCTAGAGCTGCAATGTCCCACCTCCACGTCAACACTGCGCATGCTCGTTCGATTTGTACTCGATGTAGATGCATGCTAGGGACGTGACATGAATCCAGTTTAAGGTCCTAGTAGACTGTGTGCTGGGTTAGGGTCCTAGTAGACTGCTGTGTTGGTTTAAGATCCCAGCAGACTGTACATGCCAGTTTAACGTCATAGCGGACATGTCATCCCAGTTTATAGTCATAGCGGACTAGCTGTGCCAGTTTTACGTCGTAGCGGATGATTGTTACCAGTTTCACGTTGTAGCAGACGCTGCTTGTTGCCACCAGTTTAACATCATAGCAGATATTACTTATTGCCACCATGCTTTAGATGTAGTACGGCTTGAGATTTGAGTGATTCATTAGGTTGGCTAACTTATTGCCGTCCATGTCTTCCACCTTGAAGGCTCCATTCCCAAAGGCTTTAGTGACCATGTATGGGCCTTCTTAGTTAGCTAAGAATTTGCTCACATGTTCATGGATGGCCTTGAGGACAAGGTCTCCCTTCTGTACTAGTTGTTGATGCGGGTTTGTGTGGTGCTTTTATTGTTGCTTGCTCTAGTAGTGCTCTATGTGACTCAAGGTTTGCGCATGCTCCTCCTCTATTGAGTCAAGGTTGATGATCTACAACTCGTTGTTCTGGGTCTTACTCACAACATTAGATAGGATCATCCAGAGTGATGGTACCTACTACTCAAGAGGCAACATAGCTTTAGATCCATAAACAAGGTTGTAAGGAGTCTTACTTGTTGTGATTTTTCACGTCATTTTGTAGGCCCATAGAATGTAGAGGATTTGCTTATGCCACTGCCTCTTGCTGTTGCTAAGCATATGCTTCAGCAAATTGATGATGGACTTATTTGTAGTCTCTGCCTGTCCGTTCACCTGTGGGTAATAAGGGGAGGAGAATGATTGCCTAATGCCTAGATTGCTGTAGAAGGTTTGGGTTTCTGTACTACTGAATTGTGGCCCATTGTCAGTTACAATAGTCATCAGAAGTCCAAATCTCGTCATGATGTTGTCCAGGATGAAGTGGGAGATCTACTGAGACGTCGTCTTCCTCAAGGGGATAACTTCCACCCACTTAGTAAAATACTCAGTGGCAGTGATAATGAAACTATGCCCTATGGAGGACTTATGCATGATAGGTCCTATGAGGTCTAGTCCTCATCGTTGGAAAGGTCACGTGATCTATGTTGGGTGCAGGTCCGTAGGTGAGATGTGTATGAGATTTGTGTATCTCTGGCACGTGTCACACATCTTGACTTTTGATAAGCAATCATGCTCCACATGGGGCTAGTAGTACCCTAGGCATTTGATTTTTGTAGCCATAGCCCTAGGTGCTATGTGTCCACCACATAGTCCTTCATGCACTTCATTAACTACCTTCTGCACCTGCACCTCACCCATGAATGCCAGCAATATCCTGTCATAGGAGCATCTGCAAAGGACATCATTTTTCATGAGCGCATATTGCTGGGCATGCTTACGGGTTGAATGTCTCTGGGAAGATGTTAGTCCGCTTGGGGGTTTACTGTGTTGCAGGTAGGCTTTAATGTTGGCATACCACTCCTGGGTATCCGAAACACTGATAGATGCCACATGTCTCGCTTGAGTGGTAGGCTCAGTACATTCAACAATCAAAGTCGGTAGACTTGCAAACGAGTGTGGTGGAATATTTATTGCAAGGGTGGCTAAGGTGTTTGCCATGGTGTTCTTGTTGCGTGGCACATGTTGCACAAATGTGGTTGCAAATTGCTTAAAAAGGCTTTTTGCTAGATTGTAGTAGGGTTGTAGGTGCGTAGCTTTATAGGCATAGACCTCAGTGATTTGATTCGCAACTAGTTATGAATCATCATGGATTGCCAAGTATTTTATGCGTAATGTTTGGGCAGCCAAGAGGCCTTTGAGTAGCCCCTTGTACTCTGCCATGTTGTTGGTGTAGGGGAATGAAAGATGATAAGCAAACGGTTGTATTTTCCCAGAGGGAAACGTAATGACGGTAGCTGCACCACCTCCTCTTGCGGTTGAGGCGTCATCGAAGTGTAAAGTAGCTTCTAGGTGCGATGGGATGATGTTGATAGTGCCAACATGCTTGTCTAGGAATTTAGGATCTATGGTTGCATGGTCGTCGATAGGTGAGACCATAAGTTGCGTTGCTATGGCTTGACCCTTAGTTGACGACTAGCTTACATAGTATAGGTCGAACTCTGCAGTTATTGCTTTCCATCAGGCTATCCGACTACTTTCATACCGATTGTTAGTGATAGCCCAGAGTATGTTGCTTTTGTAAATGATGTTAATTGTACTGCAAAATAGGTAGTGCTTCCACTTTTTTAACAAAAATACTAAGGCAAGGTAATTCATCTCCACTTCATTGTATTTCACCTCATGCGCTATTAATGCATGACTCAGATAATACACTGGTATCTTAGATCCGTCGTCTCGTTTCTGACATAGCAGTGTTACGATAGATGTGCCAGAGGTGGCAAGGTAGATGAAGAAAGGATTATCCCTCTATGGTGAATGCACAATCAGGAGGTGCAAAAGCTCTTCCTCCAAGTCATTGAAGGCTTGTTGACACTAGGTTGTCCATTCAAAGTTAACCCCCTTATTTAGAAGATGTTACATGGGGTGTAACTTGTCAATCAGATTTTCTATAAACCTTCAGATGAACTATACCCTACCTTGCAACCCACGTAACCCCTTAAGGTTTGTGGGAGGTGCCAGGTTGATGATGATCTTAACTTTGTCAAGGTCCACTTGTATTTCGGCCTTCGATACTATGAACCCTAACATGCAGTAGATTTTCACCCCAAAGGCAAACTTCTTAGGATTAAGGCACAAGTCATGCATTTGAAAACACTTAAGAACTACCCATAGATCGCGTGGGTGATCAGCTACCTCCTTGGACTTGACTGCTATATCATCCATGTAGTCATTTAATGTTTCTAGGATGTAGTCGCTGAAGATGTAGGTCATGGCTCGCTGGTAGGTTGCTTCGACATTCTTGAGCTCAAAAGGCATCATGGTGTAACAAAAGGTACCCCATGGGGTCATGAAGGTTATTGTTAGCTGATACTCTGGGTTGATATGAATTTGGTTGTAGCTGGAGAAACCATCCATGAAGGATAACAGGCCATGACCGGCCGTAGTGTCGATAAAGTGGGAAATCGTCTTTGATCATTTCTTTGTTTAGATCCCGAAAGTCTATATAGATTTGTATTCCTCCTATTTTCTTAGAAACCATAATGATGTTGGATACCCATTCCAAGTAATCAACTGTGCGGATGAAACCATCCTGGTATAGCTTAGTGATTTAATCCCTCACAGCTAATGCAATTTCGGGTTTAACTTTATGAGCTTTTTGCTTGACTGCCTTCATGCGCAGGTCTAGGATGATGTTGTGCTATATCAGCCTCGGATCTAAACCTAGCATGTCACTGTATGACCATGCAAAGACGTTGATGTTGTATTGCAGAATCTTGACTACATTTTAGTGCGTCTGCGCATCTAGGAGGGAGCTAAGTTTTAACGTTTTTACTTCCCCCTTGGACGTGGTCATAGGTGTCTCGATGAGAGGGTCCTCAGTTACATCCTCGACCTCTAAATCTAGGGTTCAGACTAGATGCTCAGGCTAGTCTGGGGATGTTTCTAAGGATGCTATGGTGCTAGTTATGGTTGGGCCCTAGTTGATTAGGTTGGGGTTCAATTGTCTCATGAGCTTGCCATGTGGACCTGCTAAAGTTAAGGGCATGGAGAGATCACGATGGATTTCCATTTTTTGCCTAACTTGCCAAAATGAGATGAAAGCTTGGTCAAGAGGCACCTATTGATAATAATCGTGTATAATGGAAACTTGCAAAGCAATGACAAGATGTAATTAGCGAAGTATAATGTAAAGATTAGAATTTTTCCAGTTTAAATTCATGGCAGATCGCTATGGCATGGAGATGCAGAGCTGCTAAAATAAGAAATGTAAAATTGTCGGTGAAAACCTAAACTGCTAAGAAATGCAAAACTGCTGATGCGAACACGTGAAACTGCTAGTTTAGCGTCATTGCGGACTGCGAACGTATAACAGATCGATATTACTAGTTTAAGGTCTTTTTAGACCATTAAAGTTTCTACTACGCTAGGATTGTTAGTTTAAGGTCTTTCTAGACCATTGACGAAACCTATATATTTTTTTCATTTTTTTTGGGAAAGCAAGCTGTTAACTTGAAGTGTGTCAAGTTTTTAATGCCAATAGTGCTACGATGTCATGGTGAGCATGCTACGCTGTACGACGCACTTTTCATTAAATGGAGAGAGAGAGTAGCAAGTTTCCTTTTTTTTACCATTATAGCCATAAATAGGGATTAAACCTTGGTAAGCTTATCATTCTCACCGTAAGAGCACAGACCCCATATTCAGAGCACAAAGTGATTTTAGGGCATGGAGCGATTATGCTAACAAAGAGTAAGGTGGTTTTTTTCCATAGTGACGAGGGAAAGTCTACAAGTAGGACGATGGCTCCAAAGAAGGAATGTACTCACTTGGCACTCGCAAAGGTTGAGGAGGTGAAGAAAACCCTAGGACATGTGACATAAGCATGCATCGGGACACGGGAGGACACGCCATTAACCTGGTAGGCTACTATGCTTCCTCTGCTTTTTCACGATTCTGTTATTGTTTTTTTTATTTTATGCTTTAATTGTGTATCCTAATCTTAGTCATTTGTGTTTTCTATCATCGCATTGTTTTGGCCTTTGCATCGCCACTGTTGCTGTTTTGGCCATGGCGGATGCATAAACGCTATGCCATCATTGCATGTAAGGTCGCTTAAACTTCCACCACTGCGGTTATCATAACCGTGGGGTTTGGATAGTTTAAGTTACTTGGCTTTTGAATGGTGTAGCGTAGAACCCTCAAGAGGGTTGGGCTATGTGTGATGTGATAGTGTGACATGTGTTCTGTTGGGGTGTATTGTTAATTGCCCTGTTAGGGTTAATTGCTCTATTGCTACGCTAGGCCATTTTTGCTATGCTATCGCTTTCATGTTCTTTCTATGCTATGTGTGGGAAGAGGGTTATGCTGAGGTGTCAGGTGTTGCTATGCTACATGTGCACTACACTTGGTCATGATGCTAACACTTGTTGGTTGTATTGTGTAGGATGGGGCTAAAGCCAATTTTGATTATATTAGAAATTGCAGGGGTCCTGTGTTACATAGGAAAACCTGTGGCCAATGCTCCTCCTCCCTGTATACATATGGGGGAGCAGGGGGTCTGGTTCAGGAAAGGAGCATAGGAGTTCCTACAGTACCTTCTCCAATACTTCAGTGTGATTGTTTGGTCAAACCTAGAGGAGGAAGAGACAGTCGTCATAATAGAAGCCATATTGCTTGGGGTAAGCTGGGGCATCCTAAGGTTTCTGACAGATGGAGCAATCTTTAGCAGGTAAAGAGAAGGATCTAGTCAACACCCCACAGGGTTGAGGCGTTTAGCCTAGATTTGGGATATGCCTGAGTACAGTTGCTACCATCCTTACAACACACTATTCGTTGCACATTATAGGGCAACATGCTTCCAAAACCCACCAGGAATCATCTACTATGCTGGCGGGTGAGTTTTCTTGTAGCCTTGTTCTGTTGTGTTGTGCGATGCTTGTTATATTAGCCAGCCAAGTGCTAACAATATGATTTTGTTACCAAGTTCTACATCAATAAGAAAGGGCTTCATGACTGAATGGGTTTGCTAACTATAGCACGGATAGCCCTATAGGAGTTCTCTTCTGCTGAGAACCTGCATGTAGGTGTGATTGGTCCATGCGGGGGTGAATATCACACCTACTGAGACCTATACCCCATTCCCTATAGTCAGTGCAAGGAGTCTGGTTGGTTGGATGAGGAATAGACATCCCTCAAACTGATCACTATTGAACAAGTTTTAGTTAGTCTTCTGTCGTTCCTATTACTGTACAAACCCGGTAGGTTAAGCAGTAAGTGTTGCATGCTTAAGTGTTTTTGCAGTCTTTGGATTTTCTGCATTTTTATGCTAAATGTTTCTTGCGAAAATTGTTATAGGGTCAAAAAAGCCCCAGGAGGTGATGGTGGTAACTGCGGAGACATAGGAGGCAAACATCTACTTCAAGTACTGAGAAATAGATATGAGCCAACGTTGGATAAATGGTGCAGCCTCCGACTCCTTGGTCCAGAATATCCAAAAGGCTAGGCTTATGGATTTGTTCCTGGCCCTGAATCTAAGTGTTCCTATCGTTGAGATGCTCTCATTGGTCGACTCCTTTTCTGACAAGGTGGGCTGCTTTCTCATCCACATAGAGGGCATACGGGTGGTCATTGAAATCAATGACTAGCTATTTGTGGACCTCTTTAGTGTCCCTGTCGATTGCATCCTCATAGGGTCAAAGTCCAAGAGGGAGCTGACTTTTTAGAAGAAGGACATTTAGGAGTGGTTAGGGATTGCCAAGGAGTAAAAGGGGCTCCCCATGGAGAAGCTCAAAGAAGGACCTACCAGGGAGATTTACCCTATCTTTTGTGCTTGCACATTTCCCTAGCTACTTTTCCAAGGGAAGGTCTTGGGATTGAGAAGGCCTGGGTAATGTGTGAGGTCATGGAAGAGGGGCCCTGTTACAATTGGGCAAGGTTTCTATGTAAAGGCTTGTAGAACAAAATCTTGGGGCTCCATAAGAAACCGGAGTCCCGTTCCAATATACATTATGCCTTTTACATAGCTTGTCTGAAGCATTTTGCGGAGTTTCTGGTGGTTCAAGAGAATGGAGCCTGGGTCATGTGAAATCGTAGCCATATTTCTAGACCATGAATCCGCTAGATCCTCCAGATCACTTGAGCCTAAGATCCCCTAGAAATAATTGGGGAGTGATTCTCTGTGATGACTAAGGATCAGGTGGCCCGCAACGTTCATGGCCAAGATAGCATAGGAGAGATACCCCTCGTCGTAGATGGTAGTGTGTCATGGGGGGAACGTCTCATAGTCGTGACTGTAGCCAGTAAGTTACAGTGGAAGAGGCCTCCTTCATCTAAGGAAACCCTTCGCAAGGAGGAAGAGGAGGCATGGAGACTACGGCTTAAACTGTAGAGGATGCAACCCCCATTGGTAAATGCTTTTGTTTAATGCCTACTTTGTTATTGTTTGCTACAATATGCTACGCTAGGTGGTGTAGCGTAGTGTAGCACATGCCTTAGGCTAACTTGTTTTGAGCTAATGCAAACATGTTTCTTGAGTGTGGAAAGAATAAGAGGAAGAAGAAGAAGGCAATGAAGAGATGTTGGCCCCTAAGATGGGGGTGACGAATAAAGACACTAAGGCCCCAGTCTTAGAGAGAAGGGCCCTTGTCAAAAGGAAGGGAGCCCTTACCGCTAAGGTGGGGGCTCTTATTATTAGGGAGAATCCTCCTACTAACAAAGAGGAATCTCCCTTGATTAAGAAATACGCTGGTCTCCTAAAAGGAAAGGCACCAGCACATGAAGAAGAGGTTTGTACAGACTCGATAGGGACCTCCACTTAGGCTACCGTCATTGTTTTACATTAGTAGAAAGGGGGACCACAATTGGACGCTGGTGAGTCCGAAAATATGTTTGCCTTATCATAGCTCATTTTGGCCATTGCTGACATGTTTAGTTATGTGACAGGTACCACTATTGATACTGCAGGACCCCCTTCGATTCATGCAGAATCATGGGCTGAGATCCTTGATAAGTTCGTGTTCATGTAGGGAATCATCGATGACATGATCAGTTGCCTTCAGCAGGTGGACCTTGAAGTGGGTAAGTAGTAGTATTAGGCACTCTCATGTTGCTATGCTAGAATTTCTTGAGTTTGCTAATCTTGCTATACTAATGCGACTAGTATTCTCTTCATGCCATGGTAGCCTCTCGACTCAAATGGGACCCAGCACGGCCTTTGAAAGTTGGTGTCATGCCCACCTTCCTTCCTAAAGTGACCGAGGTATCTCATCGTGCATACAAAGAGGCTTGCAAATGCACTTTGCACTCGGCATGCTCCTTGTGAGAGTATAAGCGCATCAACGAGGACATGTGGAAACGGGCCCAAAAAGCTGAGCAAGAAAAGGCCAACCTGAGTGTCGAGGTGGAGGATGTCAAGTTGAGGAACGGATTCCTCATAGCCTGTGACACTAATAATGAGGATTGACGCACAACTGTGATAGATTACATCAACTTTTGGATAGTCGTGCGTCAGAACATCGAAGCCACCTGTGAAATAATAGAGCAGCAAATGCAAATGGACTTGTTAGCCTAGAAATGTCAGGATTTGAAAGATTTCAATGCCAAGGTTTACGAATGGGGGCAGTCCTAGAAAAACCATAAACATATGTATAAACTGGAACATTCTACCTATAGTAAACTATACAAAGACGTTGCTATGGAGGTGCTTATGTATAAAGCATTCGTAAATGCTATTGACACTTCTGAGGCCTATGCCAAGTTCAAAGAGTAGGTAAAGGTTATAGAATCTCCTAACTAGAAAGTGGAGCTTCCCATAGGAGAGACCACAACCACCTCCTTTTCCCCAAGACCACTAAGGTGGACGACCATCGAAAGGGAGAGAGCTACTGCAGACGCTGAACTAAGCAATAGGTGTTGGGTGTACATCACGGTAGAGGAGGTTTGGCATTGCCTCGGGCTCAGTTTAGATTGGATATCCTTTAAGATGGACGCAAGACCTTCTCAAGTTGGTTTCTACTATATTAATGCTTATGCTCTATTGTAACTTGCGTATGTTGCTTTAGTTGACTACTTCATTCCTACGATGCAGGCTCCAGATGAGGGCGTAGGGCTTATAGAGGGAGGGAATGAAGAATCGGTAGAGGACAATGCAAGGGAAGGAAATGCAAAGGGAAATGATGTAGAAACGAATGATGAAGATGATGCAAATAGAGACAACCCATGATAGCATGGGATTTTTTTTGAAATTTTGAACTTTTGTAAAATTTTTGCAAACATTGTCCAAAAGGCAAAAGTTTTGAATAAAGAAGAGAATTTTGGAAAAGAAATTGATTCTGTGTTAACTTGTACATTGTCAACATTCTACGTTTTGTATAAAATTTTCATGCTTTTATGTACTAGTTTTAAGCCATTTTGGGCTATTGCTAGTTTTAGGCCATTTTGGGCCATTGCTAGTTTTAGGCCATTCTGGGCCTCTGCTAGTCTTACGCCATTTTGGGCCTTGGGGAAGTATAGTTTTAGGCCATTTCAGGCCTCTGGGGGACATTGCTAGTTGATGAGTGGTTAGGTACCCCTATGCCCAACCATATGAATCACGGGCATTCACACGTGACTCGGTTGAATTCCGTAGACTGTAAGCACTTAACATACACTAGAATCTAACCAGTGAACCCTTGGGTTAGAATGGACATTGTCCTCCTAATCTCACTTGTGAGGTTCTATTTATGATGGTTAAGTGAGACTAAGGCTAATGATTTTTATAGCTTTTTACTTATCTTTTGGCGGCTAATTAAGGTATCAAAAGTAGGGAATAAACTATTATCTAATCTATAATTATCCTAGCTTATACTCTAACTAGTCCTAGCGTAAGTATCCGATCCCATCTTCTGAGCATGTTCTGAGCATCTCCTAACACTTCTGGGTTGCCAAACGTTAAGCGTCACTGGGTTTACCAAGTGTTTGATTTATGTTCGAGATGGTCATACTTATGGCCTTTACGAACTATGAATGAATAATAGTGATTAAAATATCAATAACAATAACTTAACTAATTAACAAGTAATTAACAAAGCATAAACATCTTAAACTACTGAATGCATAAAATAGCTAAGTCCAAATGCTACAAGGAATGCTTGAATAGTTCATCTTTATTGCTATCACGCCAATGGGCTCAGATACATCAATGCTCGAATAAAGAGCCGATCAATTTTCTTACATCTACTGTGGGCACTTGGAAAATATTGTATCTCCTACGGGAACAAACTGCAAGAGCTTCGCTACAACTAACTGAAAGGTGCCTACATGAGGTGGAAGGCCCTCTTATTTATAGGTCGAGATAGGCAGCTGCATAAATGGGGCCATGTCGACGTAGGTGTTGGCGACCGTTTAGGACGTGACTGCCAACGAGTATCCTTGAATAGGATTTAGGTGCTTTCTAGTCTCTGGCAACATCAAGGCCCAAATATCTCCAAATATACTCAGTAGTTAATGTGAGTATGTGTGTGTGCTATTGTGAACAATGCAACGATTGGGTTGTGTGTAAAACTATAAATGACTTATCTTAAAGAGATTCAGCCAACTTTGCAAAGTACTGTGAGTTGTTGAGAGTTCCTATTCTATTCAATTACCTAGTCTATGCAGTCCTTATAATACCTACTTGTAACAAATAAAGTTTTGCAAAAACATTTAAGCACAACTTTTCGAATCTACTTTTAATTTTCCCCAGAGAAAGAGATAGTTCCACAAGAAAACTAGAAATAGAGTGAGATTCAATGGAAATAGAAAGAAGAGAAAAAGAAAGTAGAGTTGTGTAAAGATCTCAAATGTTTAAACAAGGTAAAATGATACGAGTAAACACTTCGCAATAAAGCTATCCAAAATTCAATAACTGTGAATTGTTCAAACTTCCAAGGCTCAAATAAATAATTTCTTCAAGAAAATTTTATTATGCTACCCAAAAAATTGCTGCGTAAACTATCACATATGAAACTCTATTTTGGCTAGATAATGGATGTCAACAATTGCATTCAACAGAACCTTCAAAAGACTTGACAATTTTTGATTGAAATACCACGGAGATTCACTTTAAAGATAAAAAAAGCTATTTTGGTCCTATCAAAATACCAAAGATTTTCTGAACCCTCTTGACTATTGAATTGTTCAATGGCTTGACTACATGCAGAGGCTTTCTTACAAAAATCTCAATAGTAGTTCTTATACATTGCACAATAATGAAATTTACTACTAAAATGCTCTTAAGGCTTTTAAACACAAGCTCTTCTATGGCAAAATTTTAATAGAAATTTTTTATTATGCAACAAGAACAATAAGAGCAATCTAAAAATCTCAAAATTACTTGCCAAGCATGATACTATCTAAACCACTAGCTAAAAAATTTATACAAAATAAAAAATAATAATCATAACTCATAGGACTATGATAAAGAGGCTAAAATGTTGTTTTTAGCAAGTCATCTTACAAGCAATCTTTCACAATGTCTTCTTTTCCAATGCTCTTCCAAGACACCTGAGTGTGTGATATCTTTCTTCTAACCCCTGAAGCCTTTTTATAGGGTCTCATAGGTACTTAGATATTCCAAAATATCTTGGGTAACTTCTCTCCCAAGTAAGGAAGTTATAACTTTCCCAACAAGTTAGGAGATATTACTTGTCCAACAAGTTAGGAAGTTATAACTTACACATGAAGTTAGGAGAAAATCATGCTAACATTGGCATGTGTAAATATTACAAATATTTTTTTTATAAGCAACAAACTATATAATAATTTTTTTTAAAAATAAATCCAAGATCTCCATACTATAATAGCTTCATACAATTGTCATTTTATTTTTATTTAGGATTTTAATTATTAAATATCATTAAGCTTTTTGTAATTCTCATGATCAGGTGGTACTAAGAAAGTAATTCAGCATCCACCTTAGTGTAGATGTTGGTGGAGGTGGCTGCATGGTCTTTAAAATTAATAAAGCCAATATTTGCAAATTTTTGATGTTGTATAATTAAATCATACACATTTGCACTTGATGCTGGCTTTATATCCACATAAAATTTGCTGTTGGCCTCCTTGGAAAAGTGACGTTCACTGGAAAAAGAAATTCGAATACGGTGGTGGTTACTTGGCACCATTACTGGAGGTGCTTCAATCAACAACACATTCCTTAATAACCAAATCGTAGCGAGTGATTGATCTGTGATTCCTATGCACGTCTTAGGAACGCCTCCGAATGTGAAGGCGTCAAGCCAGAAGTAGACCCATTTCTGCAAACAGTTTCACATTCTTACTGCTGATGAATTTTTTTTACCTAGCTAAAGTTTAAAATCCAAAATTTCCATTAATAGAGTTCTCCCAAACATGTCGTGCTAGGTGTTGCTCTTCGGCAGTTGCCGTCGGACACGTAATGCTAACGCTGTCACCCGTGGCTTGCTCATCTTCCATGCCATCAACGCTGCAGCTATTCCTGTTTACTTAGTTTTTTTTGCTCCAACCAAAAATGTGTTTGTGATGCCACCAATGTCGCTGATGGGAATTTGAAGCTATGAAGATAACTGTGGGGTTCGGCTTCAGCGATGGAGATCCAGACACTGTGTAAAGGAGCAGAAGTAGGTTTTCATTTTTGATAGTGTTGGGTTTTCCACTATCAAGGATAGGGGAAGTTCTTAGTAGGAATTGCCATCACCATCATTTGAAAGACCAACACTTAGCATGTCACTTGCTACCCAATTCCTCTACATGCATGATGTTTCTCCTCGTATCATGACACATAGACGAACACACCCACAATGCCTTGGCAGCCCATCATCAACATGCATAATTTCCATGGAAAAACCCACCAAGAAAATCATCCTTTCCCTCCATGGAAGCAATGACTAACAATGTATTAAATCCCTTTATGATAGCCACTATTTTTTCCTATTACTTGGACGAAATAGAGGAGCTTTCCCTACAAATGCCAGACCATAATAACCTTTCTCGGTTCATCATGGTTTTTGGATACTACTAGAGTGAGCAGATTGAGGAGGCGCATTGTCTATTTGGTAAGAAGCCACAGTGATACATGGATTCATTAAATCATGAAGAAATGCAATGCCTTGGTGTGCCAACACTTGCAACCATGGCATGTACCATTCTTTCATTTTTCACATATTCTAAAATCATGGCATTCCAAGAACCCAAATTTTTGGAGGTATTTGTTGAATTGGTGGCCTCATTAGTCTGCCCATTTTATGCAAAGCCTTTTGAAATTATGATTCAGGACACTGTATCCAAATTTTTGAATGATGCTTTTGTTCTTCCCTTAGGTTATCCGCAACATGGCTCCCCATTTCTTGGTTCAACAGAGTAAGCACCTTTACTTTTGGCAAAGAATCCACACTCACTACTTTCACATCATTTCGACTATTAATACCTCCTAAACTGCGGCTCACACCTGAGTCTCTTGCCATCAACAGAAGCCTTAACTTTATCAATTTGGCTAGCTCTCTGCTACTCTGCACGTTATCTATGTAAAGAAAACATGCATCCTTCTTGAAACACTTCTACAAAAGTTTCTCACCATCTATGCTAGTGGAAGGTCTAGCTTGAATTTCAGAAATGTCATCTAAAATTTTATTCTATACAGCTAATATGTTTTCATACAGTGCTACCTTTCAAAACTTGAAGCCCAAAATGTCATCTACTTTTGCATACACAACATCCGCAATGGTATTTTTACTAGTACCTCCAAAAATTTGCCAGTTATTTTATTTATTATTTTCTTTTGTTCCATATTTTCATCCAATATTTTTTAGCTAATGGAAACGAATGATAGGAATCAATACCTTTTCAACCTACGTCTTACCATTTCAAATAGTTATATTGAAATATTTTGGAGGTCTCAATCGTCTCATATCTCTGTTCCATGAAATGGCCAAAATCTGCCAACAGTAGGGAGGCTATGTCGATGGGCCCGTGTATACGCAACCCTGTATATGCAGCCTAGTTGACGGGCCCGTGTATACGCAACCCTGTATATGCAGCCTAGTCGACGCATTGACTTAATGACACTTCATCATATCCCCATGACTAGGTAAAAACTCGTCTTTGAGTTACATTACAATTTGGAAGGTATGGATTCTTATTTACAACACACAAAACTTAAACACATACATGACACACACATGACACAACATGAATTTGACCAAGTGCCTGAGTTACAGAAGAGGACAAACTTCAAAAACAATGGTGTTTGGAGAAAAAATTGAACACCTCACTGGTCCTAGAGCCTCTGCTGTGTAGGATGATGCACAAAATTATTGGAGAAGATCGCATCGTCCCTAGGGGTGGTGGTTTTGAGTAACCCTCTCCAGCCTCTGGCCCATGCATTGGTGGTGGCATGGATGATGGTTGCCCTGCAATAGCTGCAACGTCTGGAGGTAGCCATAAAGCCTCCAATAAAGCCCTCATCTTTTCTTCCTTACTTCGGGGATCATTCATAGTCCAGGTAGCTTCACCAATGTGTGCTGGAGCTAGAACTTCCAAAGGGCATGGCAGCACTAGAAGGAGTTCCTTTAGGTTGACAAACCAAGTTGTGAACTGCTTGCGTTCAATGTCAAATGCTCAAACTGATGCCTACAGTTGTTGGTAGTCATTCATCCTACAACCTAGGTCCTCTATAACTATTTGTTGATCTTTAAAGCTTGTGTGAAGGACCTTGAGTTCTGCGTTTACCGTTACCTTTTTCTTTGTTTCCTTGTGCACTTGGAACTCTTCCTCATATAAGGAATATGAGGTGGCCACTTGCTTTTCTAATTCTGATCATGGTCTTTCGGCTATGAGAATAGCTAGGTTTGAATATCAAAGATTGGAAAGCTCCATGTATTCTATCATCTCCTCAATTTGCAGCTCTTTTAGGCAAATATTAGCTTTATTGAAGTCATTCAACCCATCGAAGATAGGTTGCCATGCATTGCCTCTCTCTCAGAGCTATTGGAGTGCTTGGTTCATCTTGGCCTTTGCAACTTGAATATGCTTTTCGTTCACTTCCTTCTGCAATCCCACTTGGTCCCTGTAATGATTTTTAACTTTTTCAAATTTTAGGGCCTCATTTTTCTAGGTGGTAATTTTGATTGCAGACTTCTGTTGCAATGCCTGAACCTCCTCCATTGACAGATTTCAATTTTCAGTAGCCAACCTTCTTATGTCAGCATTCACCCTGGCTAGCTCTTCTTGCTGTTGGTGGATGAAAGTTTTCATGTGTTCATTTTCTGCACCAACATTACGTAGGCAATGAACTTCAGTGGTCAGCCATACGTTCTCCTAGTGGACCTCCGCCAAGTCCTTTTCTAAGTGATATGCTCGAGAATCTGCTAAGGACTTGTCGAAGATTGTCGTCTCTCGCACATCCTCAACAACTTGAAGTTTAAATTGAAGCTATTGAAAAGCTTCATCCCTGGTGATTTCGTGGTTGAGGATGGTTGGATCGGTGAGTTGGGCTCGTAATTGGGCTACCTCCATTGCCAAGCGCTGATAAGTATCTTGTCCAGCTTTAATTTTCCCTTCTAAATCAAGGCTCTTGCCCCTTGTCAAGAGCAGCTCTGACTAGGTTGCAATACTGTTGTCTGGAAGGTCAAAGAAATCCGAAAGTGGTTGCCTGGTTCCCACCAATCGGTCCAACAACTCTTCATGTTAGGCTGCATCAATCTTGCTACACGAAGTTCTAGCAGACACCTGTACATCTTGTAGTCGATGAATGTTTGATACAGGTGCCATTGGTGCATTAAGAGCTGTAACAATTATATCAGCAACCACTTTGGTTGCAACTTCTTGTCCCTGGTGTTGCATCACCAGGACTGTAGCCCCTTCACCATCTTCCAAGTGTACCAAGAAGGTAGCAGCATTCCCTGAAATTTCAGGGAACAACTATTTAGTTGACACTGTTACCTCTCAGATGCTTGGATTTGTTCTGGTTGGAGCTTGTGCTCAGGTAGTGGATAATACCGGCCCTGCACTTTCAAGAAAGCGAACTAATTGAGCCACTTGCTCCAAGTGGCTCATGGTAGGGTGATAGATCAAAGGGTCTTCTCCTCCACCAATCCTGTTGGATTGCTCTTGCTGGCTCTAGAGCATTTCCTAGATCTCGCGGATGTATTCTATCATGGTTTGTGAGCTTGGCTATGTTGTTTGTGCAAGTGGTGGAGGTGGTTTCTCCTTCTCCTCTGTCTGTATGACGGTAGGATTTTTATCTTTCATTATCTCTCACCACAAGGCAATTAGAGTGCGTTGGATTACATCGTTGGAATATCATGCTACCTTTCCCGTTTGCATAACTTTTGGATTAGGCAGGGAAAGGGGAGAGCTTGTCTTCCACGTTTGTTCTCACCGAACCTCTTTTCAATCTCCAAAAATAGTAGCTATGGAAGACTCATGGGGAATTTCCCACTCAATGTGGCACATGCACGAGCGGAGAAGGCTATGATTTTACTGGGTCTTACCGTTGGGTTTAGGTGGTTAGACGTGATCTTTGAGTACACTCTCTCCACTATGGTTAAGGAGTTGAATTCCTTATGCTCTACCCCGTAGCACTGTTTGGTCCATTGCGCCTTTACCTCTGGATCAGCTTGCTTTGGAATTTCAACCACATCTACCTCGATTTCAAGCAACCCCAGAGCCTGCACTATCACCTCTGAAGATTAAGAGACATAAATGTCTTTGATTCTTACACCTCATCCCCTTTCTGTGCATGGGTGCTTGTCCCTTGGTTGTGATGGTCCTTCATCCCTTGGGTGCCTCAGTTTGGGTGCCATCTACAATCAACATAACCACCCATTAGTTCGTTCATAAGTAGCTTAAGATGGTCTGTATATACCTTCTTAGTTTGACCAAGTTATGTTGTTGGCACAAGCACACTGTTAAGTCTTCCGAAGCGTTAATTTATGGGTTAGGACCAAAGATTTCATAATTAACCAATTAATTAACTAATCAATTAATTATAGTTAATTTCAAAAAGGCACTACCCCCCACGACTAAGAGCATACCTCTAATTGCTTAAATAGGCAAGGATCGATTGATGTAGACTCGTGATAGAATGCAGGTCTATTGGGAAAGGTTAGGCAAAAAAATTGCAAAAACTCCCCTCAAGTTGGATCCCAAATGATAAAATTTTCAAAGTGCAGCGGGTGTATATATAGGGGTTAAGCACTGCATCGACGTGACCACGTATACACGGCCACGTATACGTAGTCACTGCATCGATGGGGCCCCATATACGTAGGGGTGTTGACCCGTTGACCAGCATTGACCAACCCAAAAAAAGCCCAAAATGAGAAATTTGAAATGCCAAATTGGGATGGTTGAAGCGCATGAGAGGCCCAAACATGGCTAAGGACATGAGGAAGGTAATTAAGCTCAAAAAAGAGACAAAAATAGGAGAATGAGACTCAAAAAGAACTCCTCAGGGAATAAATCGAACGATGGGACCCGAAAACTAGTCAACCATGAAATCCAAAGGATGGGAGGCTTAACAAGTAGGACCAAGGAGATGTAGGTGGATCCTCCCCATAGTAGGCCATAGCTGTAGTAGCCCCTGCATAGCCCTCAACGCTAGAGTTCGTGGGCCTTGGGGCCAAGAAATGGTGTTCGACAGGTAAGACTCCTACCCAAGAGATCCCGCCAAGGCATGGGAAACCCATGGATATCTTGACACACCTTCATGACATAAGAGAGGCTGTGAGGTGAGGGATGGAGAGAACTAGGTGAAGAGAGCGAGACGAGAGAATGGTAGTCTGATCATCGATCACATGAAACCCCATGTGTAGATGTGGTTAAGGGACTTGATAGAATCATTCCTAAGGTTAGACCCAAAACCATTAGCATTCAGTGACATCGTAACAATAGATGAAGTCCCAACCATCCCCCTAGTAAGCAAGAATGACCCCATAGAGAACCACCACTCCAACAAATTTAAGAGGAAGGAAGTGGAACGGGACGAAGTTAGAGGGGACCAAGGAAGTCCCATAACTTGTATGGTGGCCCATTAGAGGTAGTCTAAAGGGTGTGCTTTGAATTCCCACATAGTGATTTTTTTTCTTTTTTGGGGAAACCACAGCATGCAAAGACCCATGCATGTTCGCATGCATCTGACCAAGGGGTGTGCTTTGAATCCTCATGTTTTTTTTTCGGTGATTACCACACCATGCAAGGTCGAACTGCCTAGAAGCTTCCATGGAGAGAAGGACGTGGAGCGGCAGGAAATCTGTAAGGACATACCAACAACCTCAACGAGTAGAACAAAGCAACGAATATTACAGTCCCCTTGAAGTCACTCCCAATTCAAACCATTGGGTCATTCCTAAGTCTGGGAACTACACAAGTCACACATTAATTATAAGGATCTTAAGTGAAGGGGTTGCATGTTCTTAACGGAAGGAAAACTATGGAGTGTGTGAATGGGTGGATGACGTGAACTCACTGCCAATTTTATGAGCAAAAAGAAGACGTAAAGTCCAAATAGAACCATGTGAGGGTGGAAACTAGACAACTAGGTGGATGAGTGCACATTACCCATCGCAATGAAAATCGTCCACGCTAGACATCTGAAGATAACAAGAAAACATATGAGCAATTATGTGAAAAATAAAACATCCACAAAGAAATGAAAAATAAGTAAAAAAAGAAAAAATGTACAAAGAATTTGCAAACGTATAAACGATGGTGAAAAACAAAAAAGTGGAAAACAAAAATTGTAAAAGAAAAAAGTGTAAAAAAAATGACAAAATGGTGAGGGGTGTAGTGGAATGGATTAGTAGGAAGGATGGTATCCCCCATGACTAGGTGGAAAGGAGGAGACACAAAAAATGGAGCGTGGCTAACCTAGCGATGATGAGGTGGTTGCACTGGTTGAGTGAAGTTCACGGAAAGATTTCAGTTGTTGGCGATTGACTAACTATGTTTTGATGGGGTCCACAGGTTTGTGGATGAGCAAGGCCCCGGATGGAAAGGTTTCATAGACAATGTAAGGTCCCTCCCATAATGTTTGAAACTTGGTCGGTTGGGATACGTGTGAGGGGTTCCAATACAACACCTTGTCTCCACATCGAAATGTGACCTTCTGAATCCTAAGATCATGTTGTTTTTTGTTGTAGGCCTTATGGATCTCATTGGAGGATAGGGCCACTAATCGGTTCTCATCTAGCATACTTAAATTGATCAGTTGTTCACGTTGTGCTAGCAGTAGGTCAAGACCTAGGTCATTGGAGGTGGATAGTGTGCAGAGTTCGACTTGAATTGGAAGTGTTGGCAACTTTCCGTACACTAACTCATAGGGAGAGTACCCTACAAGAAGTTTCCAAGTGAAGCGATAGGCCCATAGGGCATCATTAAGGTTAGTGCTCCAATACCTCCTATATTTGTTGATGGTTTGGGTAAGGATCTTGGTGATCTTCCTATTGGTGACTTCGGTCTACCCGTTGGCTTGGGGCTAATAGGGAGTTGTGAATTTATGCATTACCCCTAAGCATTGCATGACTTTCCAAAAAGTGACACCTGTAAAATGAGTTCCATTATTAGAAATGAGTGCATGTGGCACTTCAAACTTGTTAATGATTTTTACAAATCGTGCCACTTCTGCCCACTTTGTATAGTAGTCCACAGCTACGATGATGTATGCCTTTTCGTTTGACAGGGGTGTGATGGGTGCCATGAAGTCGATGCCCTAAATGTCAAAGGGCTCTAGTGGCTGGATCCATTGTTGAGGTCCTGCCAACCGTGCTATCATCCCACCATCCCTCTGGCAACATTCTCAAGAGTAGGCAAACCAGTGTTCATCCCTAAAGATGGTGGGCCAGTAATACCCTGCCAGCAAGATCTTAATGACAGTGCAGCATCCAGCATAGTGGCCCCCACAAGGACCCTCACGAGCATCCTAGAGGATGCGTAGCGAATCACCATCAGGGACACACCATCAAACCAAGCCATTTATGCACACCTTGTAAAGGTGGCCATTGATCTCCATGAGATGCTTGGCTTTATGGAGAAACTATTATTTCTGCCGATGGTTCCACTCCTTTGGCAACTCTTGAGTGGTGAGGGAGGTGAGGATGTGGTGGAACCAAGGGGATTCCTTGGGCACTTGCAGATTAATTGCACTTGTGAAGAGGAGTTCATCTAGAAATTGGTTAGATAAGGGCTCCTCCTCTTCTGCATCATCCCATCGCAATCGAGACAAGTGGTTAGCAACCACATTCTCAGTCCCCTTCATGTCTACCATGGTAAGATCAAACTTCTGAAGAATCACCAACCATTGGATCATGTGGGGGCTCACCGTTGGTTTGTTCATTAGAAACTGGATAACACTATGATTTGTATGCACAAAAACCTCGTATTCGAGCACATAGTGCTGGAATTTGTCCAAGGCAAACACCACCACCATTAACTCCTTTTCGGTGGTTGTGTAGTTCAACTGAGCACCCACAATGCTACGGCTTGCACAATGGATATAATAAGGACGTTTCTGATCATCACACTATGTAAACATTGCTCCCAAGACATAGTTGGATGCGTCTGTCATAATGTGAAAGGGTCTAGACCAATCAGGGGCTCGTAGAATTGGAGTTTCTACAAGTTTCTGTTTCAGCACTTGGAATGCAGACTCGCACTCCTTGGTCCAAATGAATGGGATGCCCTTCTTTGTTAGCTCTACCAATGGCTTGGTGATCTTCGAGAAGTTTTCATTGAATCATCGGTAGTACCCAGTGTGTGCATAGAATGATCGAACATCTTTGATGGTACTTGGTTAGCATGTAATTCCTTGGATAACTTGATCTTTTTAGGATCAACACTGATCCCTGTTTGTGAGATGCGATGCCCCAACACAATTTCCTCTTGGAGCATCAAATGGCTCTTCTACCAATTGAGCCACAGATTGGTGTCTACACACCTTTTTAGAACCTGCTCTAGATGGTCCAAGGCTTGCTCGAATGTGGCCCCATAGGCGGAGAAGTCATCCATGAAGACTTCCACCCCATTGCTGATTTGTTGCTGTAGGATGCTTAGGACAAGGTGTTGGAATGTAGCGGGTGCATTGCATAGGCCAAAGGGAATCTTCTTGTATGCGAAAGTCCCCCATGGACTTGTGAAAGTAGTTTTGGCCTGGTCCCCTAGTGCTATTTGGATTTGGTTATAACCACTATAACCATCCAAAAAGCTATAGTAGTAGTTCCCTGCTATGGTGTCCAACACCTGGTTCACAAATGGAAGTAGGAAGTGGTCCTTGAAGGTTGCCATATTGAGCAACCAGAAATCAATACAAATCCTCCACTTGTCATCTTTCTTGGGCATGATAACGAGTGGGCTAACCCATTTGCTATCGGCGAAAGAATAGATGAATCCTACCTTTAGCAATTATTCGATTTCATCTTTTACAACCTACTTCAATTTGGGATTCAAATATCTTTGTGGCTGTCATTGTGGCTTCATAGAAGGGTCAAGATAGATCCAATGCTGGTAGACCCTGGGATCAACTCCAGTCAACTTAGGATATGACCATGCAAATGCAGCAACCCATTTATTTACCACCTCCAGTAACTTCTTCTTTTGTTCTAGAGCAAGGGTAGCATTAATGATTACTAGCTTTCCATTTTGCAAAAATGCATACTCTAAGTGAGCTGGTAAAGACTTTAACTCAAGGGGCTCTTGTTTGAAGCTCTTAGGGATTTCTAGCTTCCCCCAGTCATCTTGGTCATCAACAATGGAGACCTGTTGATGAATCTCTTCCATTTCATGTCTGCTATTGATGTAGGCTTGTACAAGCCCTTTTGATGATTCCATGCACAATGTGCTACTAGTAGGATCAGCTGTCAGCCATTGGGTGCCCTCTTGGTTAGTGGCTTCTGCATACAAGCACTATTGAACAGGTGATTCCTTGGTACACCGACTGCATGCTTGAATGGATATCTACTTAGCAGACCATAATTACTGCACACAGTTGCACCCTGAGTCACTGTACATGATGCATGGAACACATTTCTTCTTGATCTTCTCGAAAGGATTTTCCTTGAAAATTTGAAGGGATAGATCGTAGAGTCCTAGTTGTGCATCCACCGTGCTTAGCCAGGCCTTGCCCATGATGATTGGGAAGTTCCCTTTACAGTTCTCTACATGGATGACTAGGAAATCAGCAGGGTAGGACCACCCAAAAACAATGGTCACAATATCCTTCACAAATCCCAAGGGAATGGTGATGGACTGGTCTGCTAACTCGAGCTGGATGTTGATCTTCTTTAGCAGGGGAAAGTTCCAGTTCTTGTACATACCATGAGAGATAAAATTGATTCCTAACCTCGAGTCTAGAAGAGCTTTTCATGGCTCATTCCCTGCCACTTAAAGATAGATGAAGGGGCTTCCCGGATCAGTCAATTTTTGGGGAAGATGACCTGCCCTGATCTAGTCGGTCATGGCTTGTGTGAGCATGATTGTTTGGACATTGGAGTGTAGTTGGCTTTGAGGCTGCTCAGGTGGTGGAGTAGTGGAGGCACTTGTAGGTTCAAAGGAACTATCCATAGGTGTATGCAAGGGTATGTTCAAATTGTTGGGCCAAAAAAGGGATGTTTCAGTGGCTTGGGTTCCAGTCCACTCAGCTGAGGTGCCAGTTGTAAGCTAACAGCCCTTGTAGTGTTTCGTTGCTGCGCCTGTGGTGGTATCTCTCCCTGCATTAGAGGTTTAGGTGGCAGCTGAGTGGGGTGTTGGGGAGGAGTGGTAGGAGAAGGTGATGGAGGATAGGCAAGATGTGGGTTTTCCCCCTGGGGTGATGGAGATTGATGTCAAAAATACTCCAGGGGGTGGTAATGACTTTGAAAGGCTGCATGGTTAGAAGAGTCCCGTGGAGAGATTGGTTGTTAAACGTAGTACCCATAAGGATCTGGCTATTGATACTACTACCTTGGAGGTGGCATCCCCCATGTTTGTGGGTGCTGCCATTGTTGGAAGTATTCATATGGTTGCGGTGATGCTCCACTTCGATAGTATCCTTGCTACTACTGGTGGAATCGCCTGTGATTGCCTTGTGGATAAGGCAACGTTTGGGGTGTTTGCCGCTATGCTAAGTAGGGGTTCAATGTGTACATCCTTGACTCTTGAAGATGTGACACCATAGGGCAACATCCCTTAGGATGTTCATATTGGCATATGTCACATTCATCTTCCTCTTCGGTGTCAGAGTCTGCAACCTGCTTTACTATAGCAACCTTGCCCCAACTTCCTTCTTCCTACGTAGATCATGGTCATTACCTTGTTCTATAGATTCCTCTTTGATTTTTAACACTTTTTGGACTCTTTCGTCCAAGGAGTCCCACATCTTATCCACCTTTGCTGAAATTTCATATGTGAAATTTTGTAATGATAAGGTCTTTCGGTTTACTGCTGCTTCCAGTGATGATTCTTCCTCCTCATCACAAAAAAAGACTTTCCTTTTCCTAAGGGAAGGATCCTAGTTAAATTTTTCTGCACTCTCCTTTTTTCTAAGTTCTCCATCCTCCTTGACCACCTGTTCAATGAGGCGTTGTAATTGATGGACCCTTAGCTCTGACAGTCGTCCCTGGGCATACATGGCAAGGGTCTTTTGGATTTCAAAACAGAGCCCATCAATGATGTGGTGAAGCTATGCCTGCTGAGAGTAACCATGACTAGGATACCAATGTAATAATGAGTATTACCTGCTCATGGTGGCATCCAAGGGTTCATGATTTCCATGTTTCTAGCCTTGGATCTATCATCTTAGGTTCGTCACTTTGGAGTACATTTGATACTTTTCATTGAAAATTTCAAGAATCATACTCCATCTTTTGATTGATTCTGGCTCCAAGGACCAAAACCAACTTTTAGCTTCTTTGATGAGGGTGCGAGGGAACAACTTCAGCTTTTGCCAATCATTGTCAATGTTTTGCAGGGTGTAGACATCATGGAATGCCTACAGGTGAGTCTGTGGATCACAGTTGTATCCCCCTTCAAATCTGGAGATGTTGTTCATATCAACACGCTTGATCCGACTATCCTTCATGTGCCTACTAGGGATTTGAACTGCCTTAGCAATCTGGAGCATACTCTGGGTAGCCAACAACAGTTCATCTGAATCATAGTCCTACTGGGGACCATGATGTCTGTGACAATTTTGGCTATTCCTCCTTTGATGTCGGCGAGCATCACGTGATTACTCATATGCTTCCTCACGTTGTTCCTTTCAAACCTTTTTGCTACCATCCTTTCATTCCCTCCTGCCTCGGGTATGATTAGAGCCTGAGTTGGATGAAGGAGAAGGAGAGCGAGAGGATGGAGAAGAAGGAGAGGGATCCCTCCCTCTACCTTGATGACGGTCCCAATCATCCCGTTCATCTTTGCTATGTGACCCTCCATCCCCTTGGGGATCTTGGCCACCTAGATGCTTGGACTGAATCATGGATTGGAGGACCTGCTACCCTAGGGGAAGTTCAGTTGAATGGGTGTCATGAAAGATGGGATCCCCATCATTCTGCAGCCCTTGCGAGAATAAGGGGTTTCTAAATTGTTTCCCCGTTAGCTTTTTATATTTGTCCACATACTATTGATCTCTTGCTTGTTGAGCCTTAGTGAAATGATAGTCTCGGTAGTCATGGTCCTCCATGACATACTCTGCTCCAAGGTCCTAGATGCCCAATCTTCCAAGATTGTGAAATTACATCGGAGGAGCTGATCGGTCGGGAGGGTGTACAATATTGCCCTCCATGTCCCACCATCATAGATGCTCATCCTGATGTAGGATGAACGTGAAATCAAGGATGTACTTATCAGGATGCTTGTACACCACCCGACACTCCTGCAGCATTGGTGGGGTGGATATCTCCCTCGTACAAGAAGACATATTGGATGTTAGATGGTCCATGTAATCAATGTGCCTTACTACTAGCTTTAATCCACCTAGCGTGCGTAAATATTTCTATCCTGGGTCCGTTCCAATGACTTGAATGATAATTTCACTAAGGTTAGATGATGCATGTAAGACTAACAGTCCCCAAGAACGGTGCCAATGATGAGCAGCTAAGTACCACTACACCCAGCCATATGAATCACATGCATTCACACGTGACTTGGTCGAATTTCATAGACTGTAAGCACATAACATACACTAGACTCTAACCAGTGAACCCTTGGGTTAGAACGATCATTGTCCTCCTAATCTTACTTGTGAGGTTCTATTTAGGATGGTTAAGTGAGACTAAGGATGATGATTTTTATAGCTTTTTACTTATCTTTTAGCAGCTAATTAAGGTATGAAAAGTAGGGAATAAACTATTATCTAATCTATAATTATCCTAGCTTGTACTCTAACTAGTCCTAGCTTAAGTATCCGATCCCATCTTTTGAGCATGTTCTGAGCATCTCCTAACACTTCTGGGTTGCCAGATGTTAAGTATCATTTGGTTTACCAAGTGTTTGATTTATGTTCGAGATGGTCGTACTTATGGCCTTTATGAACTACGAATAAACGATAGTGATTAAAATATCAATAACAAAAACTTAAGTAATTAACAAGTGATGAAATGTGATTTGCATAGGCCGTGATAGCTCGTATGCGATATTGCGTCCACCGCGATATCGCATCCCCTCGCAATATCGCATACGCAATATCGTGTCTTTCCTACGATATCGTGTACGCAATATCACAGTCCACTACCATATCTATAAATAAGACGTAGCTCTCCCTTGTTCAGGATCCCAGTTTTAGAGTAGCGAAGCTCTGGCAGTTTGATCCCTCTAGAGTTAGATTTTTTCCCGTGTCT
>MNCI01036292.1:18478-39121 GCA_015680685.1 Gnetum montanum | reverse complement strand
CAAGAGTGTCAGCCTTGAGGAAACAAATCCAAGGATGGAAACAAGAAAAACTTGAACCCTTGGACATGGCCTTAGAAAGATATTATTCACTGTTAAACAACTGTCCAGGCCATGGGTTTTCCAAGGAAAGGCTAATATACCATATCATTGATGGGCTATGTAATGAAACAAGAGAGACCTTAGGAATGTATGCTCAAGGTCAATTATACAAACTACGAACCCATCAAATTCAAGAGCTTATTAAGTGGGTAGCAAAAGAAGAAGGAGAAATAGCTACATGGGAGAGTGTTGAAAAACATCAACGGGACCAACATCATAACTCAACAAAGGTCCATGATCATAACAAGGAGATAGCAACAAATCTCAAGGTGGAAACATCATATTTGCCAATACAACAATTGTTAGAAGAAGCTGAGGCAAAGATCAATAAAATATTGAAATGGATGAATCAAAAGTGTGGGGAATATATCAACATTATTGGAGATAGAGTTTTGACAACCCAAGAAGTAGGATGAAATAGTAGACATTCGGAAAGAAGGAATGAAGGGACTAAGCGCTCAACTGCCAATCATATGAATGAATGTAACATATGCCTGTACAATCATCCCAAGGGGAAATGCCTAATATTGTCACATTTATATGAGCATTGGAGAAACACGTTACATCCAGAGTTCATACAGAGATACTGTGTTAGACCACAGTGGCAACAATCCCAGTCATGGGGGAGACCACCCTTAGACTGGAGGCACCCTTCACATTTTCCGAATCCAAATGCTTATCACGTCCAACACCTTGTTTCTTTAATTGGGCCATCATACTCTATCTCACCACAATACTATTCTCCACAATACTATCAACCCATACCTCCAACAAAACCACCACCTTATGCATCTTATACTCCTCCTAACTTTCAACATTCTCATCCTTTCCCTCCTTCTACAATGGCACCAACTGTTCCTAAGGTGTTTGTACCACCACAACCCACGAACAACACTTGTGCTGCTGCTACTAATAGCAGTGAAGAGCCTCCTCAACATCAAAGGCATCCTTTCTTTAAACATGGCCGTAGGAAGGGACAACATAATTCTGACGCCACTGCATCTTCCAACCAAGCACAAGTCCAACAATGTGGTGCACCCTTACCTTTGAACCCAACGCCTCATGTAATTTCATCAGGGCCACCAACTTACACTCCAACAACCACAAGGCCCAATGAACACAACCATGGGAGGCATCATCCTAATCCTTGCATACCATCTAACGGTCCTAAACATCATAGTGGGTCAACTCATTATCCGGGAACTACATCGTATGAACTGCCCCACTATGTTTATTATAAAGTGTGTGAAATCCAAGGTGATAAGTATGGACCAGCTTCAATATTTCCAATATGCAAGGATCCTCATTTTCCATTTATTAATCCTAGCCATATTCAACTGTTTAGTTATGGGGGACATCCACCATTTCAATAACAAGCAGGATTAATAAATATTTTTCATTTTCTTTGATTTTACAACTTTTTGTTTTTCATTTTTCATTTTTTTAACTTTTTGTTTTATCTTTTTGTGTGTTTGTATTTTCATGTTTTTGTAAGTAATCTCATCTACGAATAAAACACTCATGTGGATCATTGGTTGAGATGTGTTTTATGTTATTAAATCATGAGTGATCAATTATTTGAAACAGTAAGCCCACTACATCCACTCATCCACTCTATAAATAAGAGGGTCTATCTTGGGTACAGTGATATCCTTGAATTTTCTGAAACTTAAAAATTAATTTTGTGTTATTGTACCCAGAATGAAGAAGGATGGACCAAGAGGGAATGATTAGGATGTGACATCAAGGGGACTTGTGGATTCTCTTTGGTAGCAGCTATGGAAGTTATCATGCAATATGGTTGTACTAAGATCCTTGTAGATCTAATGAAAAATGGGAGTAAGAGTAATCAAAAGGGCACTCGAAAATCAAACGTGGTTCTAGGGGGTCCCACTAGAAAGACATGCACCCATGCCTGAAGGTTGGTGGCTTCTCTGGATTTAGTAAAGTGAAAAAGAAAAGAAAAAAAAAGAGAAGAAAAAGAAAAGAAAAGGAAGTGCCATAAAATAAAAATCACTCCTCCCTTGTACTAAACGCCAAGTGATCGTACGCCTTGTTGTTATGGTACTCTCATAGTTGCTCATCATGGGATGAAACAATGCGATGTCACTGATAGAATGATGGACTTGGTCCTGATCTTGGAACGATGGGTTAATGACACATTAATCATGCTTTACACATAGGATTCATTGTGCCCTGGGTTAGTTACCTCATGTCCCAATCTCTATGATCCCTTCTCTACTTCATCTCATCTCATTGTTCGTGTAATTGTAGTTCGTGACCCATGTAACATAGAATTTTCATCTCATTTCGGTGGTATTTACATGCGTGTGTTTTATGGAGTTAGTGTGGATTACATCTAACCCTTCTAGTGCCCACGGACACTTTAAGTGTTATTACACATGGGCATAATAGGTTGAAACCTGCTTTGGGGAGGACCCACTTGTGTAATTTTGTTGTAATCTTCATTAATTCCCTAGCTAGAACACACAATTTCTTACCCTCAGCTTAATTTTCATAAATTTCTTTCCCTATTATTATCCTTCAAAATTTTAACGTTCCAATGTACCATTATATTCTCTTTTCTTCATAACTGCCAAATTTTTAATTGCTCAATTCACATCATTATGATTCAAAGTGCCTCTCAAATTCATGTAATTACCCTTGAATCTAGTAATCCTTGTTAATGTCCTTGTTTTACACCATTAATTTCAAGAAAATAATTAAAAATTTGGTCTTTTTCATGTGTCTCACCTTAGTTGGGACGTGATATCGCATACGCGATGTACCGTACACGATATCGCGTCCTATTTACCTATAAATAGGAACCCCCACTGCAACACTTAGCATCCTTTGGCCATTTACATGGGGGAAATTTTTGAATTTTTTTTCTTTGTGACTTACGATTGTGTGACCCTTGCTTTTACACTTATATCTTGTGCGCTGGTACTCCGATTTTAATTCCATTTGAACCTGCTTGAACCTAGAGTGTTTAGTTTAGTCGTGAGGGAGAGACACTTACCGAAAAGTGCCTAAATTTTTTGAAATTTGTCATCATCCAAAGGACATAAATTAGGGTAATTAATACTAACACTTAGAAAAATTGTGCCAAACATTATATAACCCTCAAGTATACTGGGATATTAAACTAAAAATCCACCTAAGTCATAGGACTCATCATTATAATTTTCAGGCACGATCACACGTTATAATATACGATCTTTAATTAAGGCAATTAGTAAGGTATAACTTGATTTCCAAAACAACCTTACTAACGTTTGGCCTGTGTGATTGCAGATGGCCCTGAAATGCTGACAACAAGAGGGTCCTGTCCAAGATGGAGAAAAACAACCTAGGAGAGGTAGAAGGCAAGGTCCTGCCAAACAACATACCAAACAGGAGGTGCACTCATTCAGTATCCATCAAGATAAACCTCCTACCAAACGATCCTGGCAGGCAGAAGGAGGAGTTGTTGCTGCGCCTAAACCAGGACAACAACTCACGTTGCCCCCGGAATACGTTCAGGCTATCCATACGAAGTCCACAATTGCTTCGGTGATTGTGGAAGTTAACTTTGAATCTTTTGCAGAGTTCGCTCTTGAGGCTGTTAGGGATCACCTTAAGGGGTCTCCCTTATGGCCTGTCATCTCTAAAAGCAGTGCCTGGTACTTAGGCAAAACGTACCTATTCTGGCACAATAAGGAGTAAGGCACCATAGTTAACATCGGTGGTGTGACAGTAGATTTTTTTGCACAGGCGATTTTGGAAGTGTTAAACCTTTCGAATTCAGGCCCCCATGTTGCTCGGTTATCCACCCGATTAGACCCTGATGTGTGAAAGGATTGGTTAGAGAAGGCTTATGGTAGAGATAAAGCTTTTGGTGAGCTGACGACTGAAGAGCGGGTTTATTTTAAAATCAGAACCTATCACCTCTTCCCCACAAAAGGTTTGAAAAGAATATCAACGTATGCGGAGAGAGGGTGTGCAATGTTGATGGGAAAGGTTAATGATAACCTTCCCCATCTATATTTAACAGAGATCCTAAGGCGATTCGATGAACGGAAGTCAGGGAAGATGGCACTCCCTTTTCCCTACCTTATCAGAAAACTGTGCTGACGGGCTGGTATTTGGGGATACTCAAATGACGTTCTCCGAAAGGCCCAAAATGCTTCTTATGCCAAATTATTAAAGGTGCCAGCTCCAAGAACGAGCACTGGTGAAGAGCTGGGACCAAATGAAGAAGAAGAAGAATAGATGACTGGATCACCTGCAACTCAACTTGTAGGACCCAGTCAACCTCTAGCCATAGGTCCCAGCCAACAACAAGAAGTAGGACCCAGCACAGGCCAGGATCCGCCACCGCCGCAAGACTACAGATCGTCAATGAGCCATCTTAGGGCCATTGCCGAGACAGTCAGTTGGGGAATTTGTGATGACACAAATCTCTTCTGCATCATTGATGATGCTGACCAGCCTACTATTTCAGTAGATCACACACAGGGTGAGTTATCAGTGCAAACATGAGGAGGGGAAAACAGATGGTCACAACAGATCTCTAGACATGCGGCATCTTTTCAAGTGTAGTTAGAGATTGGTGAAGGGGCCACAGTGGTGATCATGCAACACCAAGATGCTGCGGGAGCTACTGAAGTGGCCGCTAACCACATCAAAGAGTCCTTTAACATGCCTGTTGTACCACCGGAAGATCTTTCAGGAGCACGGGATGCTCAAACTATTATTGGAACCTCAATGAATCCTGCAAAACATGAGGATGAATTGGACAGATTGCTTCAAATAGGACAAGTTTTGACGTCTTTGTTTGACATCCCCTAGGATGTAATAGTAATTCAATCAGACCTCATTTTCACAAAGGGGAAGTTGGTCATATCCGAAGTAAGGTCAAAGCATGCTGAAGCTGAAGTGCAGAAACTACAAGAGCAGCTCATAGCCTTACAAGAAGCACAACGTGATCCTTTGCAATTTGTTCCTACAGACCAGCTAGAAAATTTTAGAATCAAGCAACTAACAAAACTAATTGCAGAAAATAAGAAGGTGGCAGAAGAAAAGGAGACGGCCACTTGGGATGCCTTCGCAGCAAAGGCACAAACACATGTGCATCTTAAGGCACTCAAGGCCTTACAAGAAGAGAATAAGCAGTTGGTTGCAGATAATCTTCGGTTGACTTCTGTGGAGAAACAAAAGAATGTTCTCGATGAACACTTTCATCAGTTGCGAGAACAGTTCATTCGGGTCAACCGAGATGTAAGCCATTTAGCCAGAGAGAATCGAACTCTCTTAATGGAAGAGGTACGTGCTATTTGACAGAAATTAGCCATCGAGATTAGCATGTGGCAGAATGAGGCTAAATGACACGAGAATTCGAAGGAGAATTTCTGTGATCAGAATGGGGATGTACAAACAAATCCTGGAGAAGGAGATCCATGTGGCCAAGGCTCAAATCAACAGCATCAATGCCAAGCACACTAATTGGGGGGCCATAGTGGACACTTATGCTTTCGCCCACCAAGCGGAAATTAAGAACTAGGACCTGCAGATCCAAGACTTGACTGAATACATGGAGTTGGCAAACCTTCGATATGCCAATCTAGCCATGTTAACAGTAGGATGCCCGAGGTCAGAGCTCGAGCAGTAGGTAGCTTCCACCCATATCAAATACGAAGTAGAATTTGCAGAGTGGAAGAAGTTGGCTGAAAAACTAGATGTTGCAAATTCTGAACTTGCAGTGGTAAAAGAAAGCTACCAAGGACAGAAATATGTTGCAACCGACTTGGCTTGATGGCTAATAGAGCTTCACGAATACAAGGACAAAGCCAGAGCCTATGAAAAGGAACGACGAGTGTTTGTGGCATGGTATGTCAAAGCTAATCAGATGTTCCCGTAACTACCCTGTCCATGGGAAGTGCCGACTCCATCAAACATCGGAGCATCAGCATGGACGGCATAGGACCCTCGGACTTAAGAGGAGAAGCTCTAGGCTATTCTTCAACATATTCAACCTTCAAAGCTTGGAGCACGTGACAAAGGGAAAGCACCCATGGAGGAGCCACCGCCACTAGGAACTACATGAGTTCCACATTTTTGTAGTTGTAGTATTTTTTCTCTATGTTGTGTCTTCCCACACTGCAGCATTAGTCCATTTCTTTTTTCAGTTAATAATCTCATACCTATCCACTGTGTAATCACTGAAGCTTGTTCTCCTTGTAACTCGAGGATGAGTTCTTATTCAGTCATGGGGGTATGATGAGACGCGATTCGCATAGGCCGCGATATCGCATCCGCTCGCGATATCGCATACGCGATATTACATCTTCCCTACAATATCGCATACGTGATATCATAGTCCACCACCATATCGATAAATAGGATGCGGCTCTCCCTTGTTCAGGATCCCAATTTTAGAGTAGTGAAGCTCTGGCAGTTTGATCCCTCCAGAGTTAGATTTTTTCCCGTGTCTGCCTGTAGTGTGGTGAATGTAATTGTACGGTGTCTTTATTCGAGTGTGCTGTACTTAGACACACACATGACCAACAATAAAGATTGAGATTACTTCATCATTGCAGCATTCACTTAGTTTATTTATTTGTTATTTATTTAATGTTATTTATTACTTTCATAGCGCGGTGTGAGTACGACTTGACTATGAGCATCTATGGATGTGTACGGCTAGTCAAGGAATCAGTTGCTCATCACGATTAGTCTCTCACCCTTAAAATCCTAGAAGTGGAACGAGTACGACTTGGTTACGATCATTTAAGTGTGACTACTTAGTAGCCCAGTGGCGTATCCAGGATCTACACTTGGTAACCCAGTGGCGTATTTGGGATCTGCGCTTGGTAATCCTAGTGGTGTACCTCGGAGGTACGCTTAGTAGTCCCAGTGGTAGTCGTGCACAAAGTCTAAGATGTGTACAGTTGATCAAGGAATCGGTTGCTCATCGCACTTAGCCTAGATTAGATCTTCTTTACCTTTTCCTCCTAGTTTAGTTTAGTTAAATATTATTTTCCACTACCTTCAGGAGTAGCAGTAGATTTAGGAACACATCATACACCTCATCTAGACTAAAGCATACGTGACATATGAAAAACTAGTCTAGATGGGAAGACAACAAACTGTGACCTAAGGCTAACTATCTAGGTGCCAGAACTAGTCCATCTGTGGACTTTGACCGGATTACATGTGCGACGGTCGTTTTGTATGGTTGAGTGTAGGGGTACCTCGCTACTCATCAACAAGTAATTAACAAAGCACAAGCATCTTAAACTACTGAATGCATAAAATAGCTAAGTGCAAATGCTGCAAGGAATGCTTGAATAGTTCATCTTTATTGCCATTATGATAATGGGCTCAGATACATCAACACTTGAATAAAGAGTTGATTACTTTTCTTACACTTGTTGTGGGCACTTGGAAAATATTCTATCTCCTATAGAAACAAACTGCAAAAGCTTCGCTACAACTAACTGAAAGGTGCCTAAACAAGGTGGAAGGCCCTCTTATTTATAGGCCAAGATAGGAGGCTGCGTAAATGGGGCCATGTCGATGTAGGGAGGCTACGTCAATGGGCCTATGTTGATGCAGGCGTGTATACACAGTCCAGTCGATGCATTGACTTAATGACAGTTCATCACTAGTTTTAGGTCATTTCGGGCTGTTGCTAGTTTTAGGCTATTTCAGGCCATAGCGTAGATGCCAAAGAGATGATATGTTAACAACTTAAACAATGGCTAATTGGTAACTTATGTAGATAGATGGATTATAAGCAACGAAAGATGGCAATGTGCAAAGAATGGCTACTGGGTAGGAAGCACTGGGGTTGCTATGCTATACATAACTGCTTCTTGACCCATCATGGGTTGAGTGGAATGTAAGGCTGGAGCACTTTGCCAGGGCCTTCATTTGCATCATTTTCCCCTACTTAGAAGGGAAACTCAACCCATGTGCCTTCATTTTGGAGATCGATCTATTGAGCCAATTCTCCCACTGGATGGTTAACATGTGCGTAAGCAGATACTTTATTCTTAGAGGTTACGACCTTTGAGCCATGTTCCATGTCTATGTTATTGATTACTTGTGTTGTTACCTCATCAGCATGGATCACCACCTCCCTCCCTACGTATGGTTGGTGGATTTCCTAGTGTATAGGTAATGAGAAAGTTCTAAGTTGTGCTAACCATGTCCTCCCCAAGATCAGGTTAAAATCAGGCATTTCCTTGACCACGATGAACGTTGCGTTACTGGGGAACTGGTCCCCTACCATGAAGTCTATGTGGAGTGTGCCCTTCACCATGACTCGCACCCCATTGAACAACCTTGGGCATGATGTCGTTGTGGGTTTAATCTAGTCGACCAAGCTGAACTTGTCCACAATAGGGAAAGGGATGAAGTTCATGGTGGCCCCATCATCAATGTGTACCCTTTGGATTTGGTGTTGGCCTACCTAAATTGTGATGAAAAGGGATGCTATAGTCACTTGGCCTCTTTTTGGATCTTCCCTAATGGAGTCATTGTGGAAAGTCAATTGAGATGGTTCTGGCTCTGTAGGCATAGAAGGAAGCATGATCGAATAAATTGCTTCTTCCTCCACTGGCATGTCGTTGTTGACCAAAATTGCTGTCAACATGCAGATCAAAGCCTTGTGGTGTGGGAAAGATGTCATGATTAGGTCATACAAGGTCAACGTAGTGTTCTTTTACTTTGGGGCTTGTTTGACTTGGGTAAGGGCATCTAGGAAGTCTTGGCCATCCCCTTTTTTATTGCCTTTTTCTTCTTCCACTCATCCCAGGAGACGAATTTCCCGAGGAGGGTTAATTTTGGATCTTGGTTCAAAACCTTTTTGGTGGGGCGGTGTGGACTGTTTGGTTGTCGAAATGTTCATCTTTGATGACAAAGACATAGATGCAGGGGGTGAAAACGTATGCTTGGGAAAACCTTGGGTGGTACTTCCCTTCAATGTCTCACCTGCGAAACACACTTCTCGCCTTTTAGGACAAGAAGGCTGCGCAACTATCTTATGCAGAGTAGGGGTAGTCAAAGGAGTTGGCCTCTTGATGAAAAATGGAGCTAAAGGCTTTAATGGGTAGGGTGGTGTGGTTTTGCTAGCCAGTGGCATGGGGATGGATTCCTGGGGAGGAACCCTCAAGATAAACGGTTGTTGTGAGCTTCAACCAGCCACTAGTGGTGTCGATGCGTTACGCTGGGGCACATGGACCACGAATGGTTGCTGGAGTGGCCTAGGATCACTGTTAATACCAATGGCATTGATGACATAATTGAAATTTTTGGCGTTGATGGGGTCTGTGTAGACATGCATAGATTGGTGCTTAGGGCATACTAGGTTGCTTTCGTCCAACACCAGTTTTCCCTGATCGATCAATCTTTGGATATCATCTTGCAACACCAGATAGTAATCTGTGTTGTAACCACACTATTGGTGATAGTCACAAAACTTGTCCAACCTGAAGCCCTTAGGAACCGGAGGCTCATTGGGCAAGGCTAAAGAAGGGTTCCTAAGGAGCTCGCAGTAGCGTTGATGTGTCCATATTCCTTCTTCTAACATCTGCTTGTGTTGGATGTGCCTCACTGCCAATAGCTACTTTAGAAGTTTTGAAGGCTTGAGAGGTAGTGGGGTGTACCTTGAGCGATCTTTATGCTCAAAGTTCGGTTTGGGTTGTGCAGACGTCTTAGGTGTGGGTATAGCAAGTTGCAGTGCGTGGCTTTGCTTGGGTGGAGGATTAGCTGCAGGTGTAGCCAGTTTCTTGGTGTTCTTGTTACCATTGTTACTAGGTCTGGGTCTAGCCTTGGTTGCCACAATAGCCATTGTGGTTGTTGGGACCTTACCCTTATCCTTCTTTGTGAAGGTGTTTTTGTAGGCAATGTAGGTCGAGTCTTTGTTTGTCTCGGTCGCGTCTTGTATACTCTTAGTTTGAGCAAAGTCTTGACTAAGAGTGTGAGGGGTGAGGTAGTATAGTTTAGACTTGATAAAGTCATTCACTACCCCCTTAAAGATGGCCAGAAAGTGGGCCTCTGCAATGGGCTCATGGATTTCGTTAAGGGTTATGCTCCAACGCTGAATGAACTTTTGGACTGGCTCCAGAGGATCTTGTTTCATGCTCATCAATTAATCCAACATGGTTTCTGGCTTCAAGTTCTACTTGAAGTATGTCACGAACTAGGTCAAAAGCTCTTCGAGAGTTGAAATAGATGAGCATGGCAGTGCATGGTACCAATCTAGGTCTTTCCTGGCTAGGGACATAGCAAAGACACGAATAATCGTCTGCGGCCATTATTTCAATAGAAGGGATTTAGACCTAAAGGTAATAAGATGCGCATTAGGATCTCCCTTCCCATTGTACTTCGTGAAGTGGGGGAGGGACATTCCTGGGGGTAATGTCAGAGCAGGGATTGTAGGGCTAATGGGATCATCTTAGTAAAAGTTCATGACTTATACTGTGTCAGACCCAGCAGCTTTGAGGCATTTTATTTCCTTGGTGAGGGTTTGGATAAGCTGGAACACTTGGTCTAGATCCTGCAACGTTGTGAATAGTTGGGGAACTACCAAGGTAGCTCCCATCTATGGAATGGCAGGGGTGGTGGCATGACCCATCAACGGTATCATTGGGATAACCCCCGGGAATGGTGTTGCTTACATTGTCCACCACCCAGTAGGTGGTGCTGGTGGAGCAGCAACCACGGGTTGGGCTACCGGATAGATTGCTTATATCGTCGATGGCATAGACCATAGTCCTATGTTGGGTTGTATCATTTGTGGGGTGTGGTAGGTCTGAGGGCGAACATAATGAGACATCTACGATGGTTGTGGAATAGGTGAAGAGGTGAATGGGGTCCACCATGTGGATGGGCTTGGACCCACCACGGTGGATGGAACAGATGTGAATGTAGGAATGGAAATGAAAGTTGCGTACGACTGCGAAGTAGGTACAGTATGAACGTGTGGTAGGGTAGTCGTGATTGGTGTATGATGTGCTATAGGAATAGGCTAATGAATAGTTTGCAGAGGCATAGTTGCTACAAATGAAATAGGGGAATAAGGGTGTTGATACACCAGGACGGTGACATGGCTATCCATTATAGTTATGATTATAGCCTACGGGGGCATAGGTGTGATCACAAAGGGAGTGGTGATAGATAATGGATTAGCCTAGAAGGACTAGGTAGAAGAGACCGTGAAGGGGTTGGCCTGAACTCCCTCATAGAACTGAGAATTGAGCTCCTCTTGTCCATCCTAGAAGGTGTCATCTTGATTAGATGTTGTATCTTGCTTCTCCCTAAGCCTAGACAACTAGATTAGCTAGTCTAGAAGCCACTGATTCATCTGTGTCAAATGTATCGAAGCACCGAGAGTGGGAACAAACTCCTTCCCATCACAGTAAGTGAGCTCGAAGCTATGTTTGTCTTCGAATTCATGCACATCCAAAGGCAGGTTTGCCTAAACCTTTGCATAGAGAAAGTTATAGTGCTCATGTTGCTGGGCCAAGCCCTCAAGTCCCTGGTTTTGGATCCTGAGGGATCGATGTGTTTCTAGTATTGGGTTGAGTAGTTGTTTGGCATCTGTGATGCCTTGAACTGGGTTGGGAACTTCAACATTGAAGGTATTAGCAGTGGTGCTCGAAAAGACCATTGTTAAGCTAAATAGTTTTGCAAATGGGAAAAAGCGAAGAAATTGGAAAATAACCAAAAAGGCTTTATGTCTCGTAGGGTTCTTGAGGAACTGTTGGAGCGACTGATCCATACCACATGATGCGTAAACAACTGCAAAAGGGTGTCACGTTTATGCTAGTGTGTGATAGGATATAGAGAGCATGCAAGACTACTGTAAGATAGGCAAGTCAATTGGCGACCGAAGGCTTTATATCTTGTAGGGTTCCCGAGGAACCGTTGAGGCGACCGGTCTACACCACACATCGCGTAAACAACCACAGACGGGTGTCAAGTTTACACTAATGTGTATCAAGGTGCAAAAGGCTTATAGGACTACATTGACATGCGGAAAGGGCACCAAAAGGCCCTCCTTTTAGCGCTAGAAAACTATAGTGACCAAAAACGTTGGTGGCTGGAAAAAACCGATAGGTTATCGGCTGTTGACAGTCTTAACCTCGTATTCGCAGGAGGGCCATGCTAGATGGAATAGATATGGGGCACCCTGAATGATTTGGTTGATCAAATAGGAACTTAATCAGTGTTAATATAACCTTTTGCAACATGTGATTTGAAAGAAAAGTTTATAGCATAAAACGATATTTTAAACATAAACGATGCATGCAACAATGTAAAATGCGATGATAAAAAAGAAAGCAAAGTAGAATGTAGTTAGGGAAATGCACCGCTTCGAAGCTACAACTTTGCTCTATTAAGGTGGATACAATCAGTTACAGAGCGTTGAGAATTGTAGAAATCTTGAGAGAAACCAAGACGTGCAGAGCAAGACGGCTATATGCTTGAACATGGGCTCAGGCATTGACAATGCAAAAATGCTACCAAGGTATTAGAAAAGAGAAGAAAAAAATGCCAACTAAGAGCACTAACTATTTACAATGTCAGATAGAAAGCTTACAATGCTCAAGGTTACAGTGCTAACTTTTTTCTTGTCAGCCAAGAAAACTACTAGTTGACCAAAATTTCCAAAAGAATCAGATTGAATTACACCAAAAGGAAGCCATTTGAACATTGCTCATTGGGGTATTTATAGGACCAAGGGCACGCGAAAGGGACAGTTTGGACGCCACGTGCCTTGGGCTCACGTTAACTTGTCTACATTGCATGGGCATGCATGACCATTGGACGTGCATAACTATTGTAATTACGAGCCTACCATGTCATGATTGTGAGCCTACCATGTTGTAATTGTGCTATCAGCATCTAGAAATGTGTGCCAATGGTGCAATTAGGTGAAGTGCATTGATATCGCACAACCACTTTCCATGATTTGCTATGCTTTGTAGCGTAGCATTTTTGGCATAACATAGCATCTTGTTACACGTTTCATTGACTGTTTATTGCATATTTGCTATGCTATGCTATGATATATAGCATAGTGTAGCATAGCAGCTGACCTTAGTCGCAAAAAATTTCACCAATCTACAAACTTTGCCTTTTGCACTACGAAACTTGCGAACTTGCTTATTCTGCCCTTTGAGTTGCCTTCTATCACTTTTTCAGAATTGCTATGTCATGCTGTGCCATATAGCTCAGTGTAGTGTAGTGGCCAACTTGGCCTGCTTTTTGCCAAGTCTGCTGCTTTCTGACGGAAGGAGACATTGTTTAAGTGTAATCGTTTGGTAATCCCAGGAGTGTTATGGCTTGGCTCGCCCAATAGCATAATTCTTAGTAACCCAATAATGATTACATGAGTCTAAGATTTATATGATAAGCTAAGAAAAAATTCTTATTACTCTAGGCTAGAGTAGATTTACATTACCATTATTCTTGGATTAAGTATTGAATTTCATTCTCAATTATGTTTATTGCTAGGAGTAAAATGAGCCTAACAATATCAATTATTGTATGCCTCACTTTGGACTAAACCATATGTGAAAAAGCTACCACTAGTCCAAGTGCGAAGATAGCATCTTGTGATCAATGCTTAACAATTTAGATGCAAAAACTAGTACCATCCATGGAATTTGATAGGATCATGCATGAACACTTGTGATTTGTATGGTTGGATGTAGGAGTACCCCTTGCTCATCATACCCCAATGAGAAATACCCTTAGGATTTATGCCCAAGGGTAATTATTTGAATTAAAAACCCATTAGATATAAAGGCTAGTTGAATAGGTGGCAAAAGAAGGAGAGCTATGTAAAAGAAAGAGTGTTGAGGAATATAACCGAGATCCAACTCTTCAAACAAGAGAAGTCCATATGTATGATAAGGTAAAAGAGGAAGCTCTGAGTGAGTTGATTTCACAAAAATCCTTGCTAATACAAAAGGATATTACTAAGATCGAAGCAAGGATAGATAAGATGTGAAAGTTGATGAATGAAAAAGTTTCAACCTACCTGGAAACCATAGGGAATAAGGCAACATAAAAAGAATCGAGTGATCAAAATAAGAAGAGGAAAAAAACTAATGAAATAGTATGAACACTTATTAGCAGAAAGGGAAAATGACCATAGTAGAAGAGGTTTCTAACTCAAATACAGAAGAGGGTTATTGCCCAATTCTGTTACATCTACATGAGTTTGGGGCTTTTACTTTGAATCCCAAGTTCATACAAAGAAAATGCCTAGGAAATTATCTTAATCGAAAGCTAATTATAGATAATCCTACCACCAATTGTAGTATTCTAATGGGACTTCCTATCAACCTCAACATTGCTATCAACCGTAGTGGCAAAACTCATAGTCATGGGGGATATCATCAACAAACTAGCAATACCCTTATTGCCAGCTAGACTTGTATGAATACTATGTTCAACAACCTATTTCTCCAAATGGTTCTACTTTCTCTTCCTTGAATCACTACTATCACTCTCCCAAATATCATCAATTTGTAGCATCTCTTGTGGGATCACCATCTCGCACCTCTTATCCTCTATCACATTCTTGATATTCTCATGCTTCCCTCCACCATATGCCACCACCAATAACATTGGAAGGATTGATACCAAAACATCAATGGAAGATCGCCGCTTATGCTGCAAACATACACATAAAAGATAATTCTAGTAGATCTTAACCATATTCTTGAAAACATCCTTTCTTTAGAATAGTTTCCACACCTGAGCACAAAACTCATAGACCTACTGGCTCATCAAAACTAGCACAAGGATAGTTAGGTGCAACACCCTTCCTCACCAAAACAATATCTCCCAATCCTATGTGAGAGCCAACATCCATTTCCTCTCCAATGTAAAACATAATAGATGAACTTATCACTATGGAGAGGCAAGAAATTCCATGCATCACTAATAATGATAACGGGTGTAGTTGTGGGTTGAAAGTTCAAAATATTAACATAATCCCTATACCAACCCACAATAGATGTGAAATACAAGTGTGCAGACAAATAGAGGCAAGGGCCACTAAACCAAAAGACACCTAGCTACCAAAAACTGAGAACTGAAAATTGTTTAAACATGCATGGAAACATCTAAACCACTTATTAACTCCTATTCTAAGAAAATGTCCCCAACTAAGAGCTCAAAAAAGGAAATATTACATCATAATCACACATCAATAAAAAGAGGAACTAAGGACTTAGATGATCAAAATTCAATTACCATCAAGATTACATGGGATGATAACTAAAAACTAAGTCATTAAGGATGGTAAGTAAGAAACCTCAAGTGTATGATCCAAGGGAGCTAGGGTGCATTTTCTAAACACTCGCCCACAAGTTCAATCATGGGGAGAGGCCTTATCCTAACTTAGAAATTAATAAGTACTTTTTAACTTTTTTTTCTAATTTTTTGTCGTTTATAATTTTTTGTTATACCTTTATCTTTTCTTAATACTTTTTCACATTCTTTAATATCTTCTCATTATTTTATACTTTTTTAGTTCTAAAATTTTTGATATTTTTTGATAGTCTTTCATTCCTACTATCTTTGTAGTTCTTAATATCTTTTACAATTTTTTCTATACTTTGCTATTCTTTTTACTTGTACATATTTTTTTCAATGTCCAATAAAACACATCGAATAAGGCAAGATGTAGTCCCAATAAGGTGAAAATTTCTCTATGTTATCAAATCATAAGGGATTGATTATTTGTACAATGAGACCACACCACCCACCCATGCATTCCAATAATTAGAGGTTTTTACCATGGCCATAATGATATTCTTTCCATCATCAAACTAAGAATAAACTTGCGATCATTATGCTTAGACAAAAAGGTGAGGAACCAAGTGGGAATGCAAAGGGTGTGACATCAAGGGGATTTGTGGATTCTCTTAGCTTACTGCTGTGAGTTCTAGTTTGTTGTTAAGGAAGTATTATATCCTTGTAGATCTAACAAAAAATGGGAGTAAGAGTACAATAAGTGTTGCCTTACCATGTTACTGGAAAGACATGTTACCCATGCTTGAAGGTAGTCCTCTGGTAAGGTTGACACAGTTAAAAATAAAATTCATGCACAAAATAAATTTTTGGAGCTTCCATAGGAAAGACATGTTACCCATGCTTGAAGGTAGGTTGCTTCTAAATAATCTAAATAAGAATAATTATAAAAAGTGGAATGAATAAACTCCTCTCTTGGACAATATGCCAAGTGGTAATACTCTTTGCAACAATAGTAGTTTTATGGTTGTGAATCCAAGAGATGAAACAATGTGATGTCATTGGAAAGTGGTTTGGAATTGGTTTGAATCTTGGAAATAAGGGCTAATGATTACTTTAACTAGTAATCACACACAAGGATTCATTATTCCTATGGTAAGATACCTCACGTCCTAAGTTCAATAGTCCTTTCTCTAGTCCATCTCAACTCATTGTATATTTAATGATAACTTGTAGTATAACATAGCATTATTTTTCTAATCTGGCGATACTAACATGTGTGTTTTTCTAGACAAGTATGTCTTACATTTGACTCCTTGAGTTCCTAAGGACACTTTTTGGCATGGTTATACAAGGGCACTAAGGGCTAGAGCTTGCGTTGGCGAGGATCCACTTGTATAACTCTTGTATTTCATACTGTCCAAGCAATTCTACATCATCTTGTGCCTTTCAAAACATCTAATAAACTTCCCATATCATCTAACGATCTGTCTATACATTAGAAACTCATTATCTATTTTTTATCCATACCATAAACTTTTGTTTCTTGAGATTCTTTATTCATGAACCTTGAACACTAAATTGTTGAAACTTATGTATTACTCATGGCCCAAGATCCTCCAGATAAGCTTTATATATTCTAGACATTTCATTTGACTCATTTTTTTGAAGAAAAAAATTAATCAATGAAAAATTAAAATTTTTTTAATGGTGACATCATAGTTAAGATGTTACACATATAAAAATAGTATATGTATGTGCAAGAGTTAGTGAGATTTTTCATTTCTCTCATTTGTAACAAGAGAAGTTTTTGTAGTTTTTCCTCCACCCTCTTGCACACTAGCTTCCAAAGGCCATAACTTCTTCCTTGAAGCTTTGATTTCCAAAATTCTTCAATCTTTTTGATCCCAAAGCACTTAACTTAGTCATGGTGGGAAAGGGGGGGTGTGGGGGAATTGGTGTGCATTGCACAATATAAGGGAATGTTAACAAAAATTTGAGCCAAAAGTTCCTAACACTTGGAAGATACTATAAAGGGTAAGTACAAAAGATTAGAAGAATCTTAAAGTTATTCAATCAAACGAAGGCTAGAAAGATTCAAATAATACTCATAATAGATCATATTAACTATTTTAGGCCATAATAAGAAAGGAAAATGATATAAGGTCATAAGTAACTAAAAGCTATAATGCCTAAGGGGTTCCTTTTTAGCAAATTTTTCTAACTCTATAATCATCATATGATAGGAACTTGATCTAACCAAGGGTAGAAGCAAGGTAGAAAACTACTAAGAATTGATAGGAACATGCTAATAATTTCAAACTCGTGTGGATTGTTGATGGACCCAAGAAGAATCCTAGAAGGAGGACCTTTCTAACATGGGAGCAATAGATTAAAAGGTCATGGGAAAGGCCAAGTGGGAGAACAAGATCCTCAAGAGGGACACACAAATTTGCTCTAGAAGCTATAAAGATGCAACTTCAAGTGTCTCTTTGATAGCCTACATTAACCAACAACAGAGAATGGTACTTAGGAGAAATATACCAATTTTGGTGAAATAAATAGGTTGATGCAATAGTTACAATGTCCTCTACTACCCCTTTGTTTATGGTGATGTGCCTCTCTTGAATGTCTGTGTCCTTGGTCTTGCCTTTCCTAAGGGTCCCTTTGGTTATCCCAATCCTATTGGTCATTTTGATCACCTCCATCATTGCCATGCCCTCTACTATTGTAGTCAAAGCTAGAAGAAGAAGAAGACAACAAAGGTGAAGAGGAAGGAGGACTAGCACCATCATTGTGCATGCTACCACCTCTTCAGTGATCACGACTACGATCATGATCTTGTTTCTTGTCTACATCCTTTTCTTGGCTTGCCTCTTTGGATCCTTCTTTGTCATTGGATCCATTCTTATCAAAACTAGAATTGTGAATAATGGACTACAAGTTCTAGTTTTGACCTCCATCACTAAAGTCAAAGAGAGGAACTTCACTGAATGAAAATCCCCCAGAGAAGGATTCCCTATCATCATTTTGGTACAATAGGAATGGGAAATCATTAAATCATTTTCACTTCACAAATTCATGATGTTGTTCTAACTAATGATCTTGGATATGTTATGCCTAAGTAGGATGATAATCCCTTGTATCACTGTCTTGCACAACATACTCATCATAACGTTCTTGAAGACCTAGATGGATAAGCGTTTGGTAAAGCATTGCAGGAACAAATTGATGGGGCGGCAACATAATGTTGCCCCCCATGTCATTCCATTGTAGCTATTCATCTTGATGTAGGATGAAGGTAAAATTAGGTACATATTCATCAAGATGAGCATATACCTTTCAATATTGTTGAGGCACCATCTGATGAGCTCCATTAGACTTGGGTGGAGAAGCCCTTCTATGAGAAGAAGAAATTTTTAGTTAGATGATAAAAACATAGTGTGATTTTAAAATTTATTATAGTAATTTTAAAATATGATATGACTCTAAGATTCATTCCAACAATTTTGAATGATTTCCACTAAATCCTAGATAGTGCATGAAATAACCAAAAGGTCCTCAACAACAATGCCAATGATGAGTAGTGAGGTACCCCTATGTCCAACCATACAAATCACTAAGGTGTTTACATGTGATCTGGTTGAATTCTATGGACCTATAGTTCTCTAGTGCACTAGTTCTTCTAGGAAGTGAAATGGACATCGAGAACGTTTGTTGTCTTCCCAACTACACTTGTGAAGCTCGAGGATATGGTTTAAGTGTAATTGAGGTACACGATTTTTATCATTTTATGTTTTATAAGTTTATTCATCTACAACAAGAATAAAAGGTAGAGTACTTTAAGATCTAATTCATTTACTACCTAGCTAGCCTAATATAAGCACTTGTCCCACTTTCTTTGACACATATTGAACACATATAGCCCTGCTAGGTTACCAAATGTTAAGCATTTTTGGATTACCAAGTGCTATAGGTAGGCTCAAAGTAGTCATGCTTGCATTCATTAACAACTAGAAATTAATTACTTAATTTAAATGCATTAAAGTAAAGTGCATGAAAGTAAAATGCATTAATGGAGACATAATCTATTCTCAATGCTACAAGGATTAGCAAAAGGGTTTGTTTTTATTCGTATCACACTGTTGCACTTAGGCACATTAGTGTTCAAACAAAGATCTATATGCACTTAGACTTCTACTACAGGAACTCAAAAAATATTCTAACTCTAGAGAAAAAAAACTACAAGAGCTTCGCTAACTATGACAAAAACTAATATCAAAATTATGAGTCCAAGCACTATATTTATAGGTTGGTGTATACCCCACGATATCAAATATCTGACATTGTGTCCTGGCTCCAACATTGCATACCCAACGTCAAGGCTCTGACATCAAATACCTGATGTCGGAGCATGCAAAAACATGATTCATCAAGCTTCTTCTTAGCTTTGAGTGATAACTCAAATGCCTCATCTAAAGTGTGGGCTTCATAGAATGTAAGCTCTTGTTGATTTTCTTTCTTAAGACTAGTGAAATTTGAGGCTTGTTCATACTTAAAACATTATACCTTTGCTTGATGGAATAACTTGTAAAACTCTATATACTATTCTCTAATAGTTTTGTCTCCATATCTCAAGTATTTGAGCCTTTGGACTACTTGGCTATGTTGGAACTTATCAAACTTGTGTTTTATCAAATATTGCATAAGTGACTAATGTTTGATGGATAAGCCATGGTTGACCACATAAGAATGATTTTCCATTTCCCACCAAACTTGTACTATACCTTTCAATTTGGTTTCAACATATGATACTTTTTATTTCTTATGAACCTCTTCAAGTTTAAAATACTTTTTAATAGTCTTGAGCTAAGAAGTAAATGAATTTGTACCTTCCATTCCATTAAAGAATGTGATCTCAACATGTGGCATCCTTGCAACATGTCTAAATTTCCTAGTAAGAGTTATCTCAATTTCTTTGTCTATCTGCCCTTGTTATCTTGAAATAAGAATAATATTTTTTCTTCTTGAATTTCTTGATCTTATTTAGTTATGGACCTCCTCTTATTTAGTTTCCCTCTTCTTTAGTGTCTTTAAGATCAATGGGAATATCATTTGCTAAATTAGGCATGAAATGATGACCATTAAAGGAAGAAACCCTAGACTTCACATCTTGGTTAGATCTTCTTAAAGATGATGACTTGTTTTTCTTATCTTCTTCTAGCTTCTTAAGTTCTTTAAAAATTAATTGAAAATCCCCTTTATTTCTTCCATGTCATTGGA
>MNCI01036292.1:0-18113 GCA_015680685.1 Gnetum montanum | reverse complement strand
TGGCAGGTGTGCACTAATGTTGTTGTTGAGTGTGGTAGTATCTCATGAGATTTGGTTGGGAGCATGGCATGGCTATAATTAATGATTTGTTTAATTAATATTAACAATTTATTCTAAGTGTTCATAGTATGAAAAAAAGATAGGTGTTTGATGATTTAGTATGTTCACATGTGTGTTTTAAATATTAGTTATATTTAGTTTTATTTTATTTATTAAGAGGTTTGAACTACATTTTAGTATTGCAAGATTTAGTGGTATTTTTTCTTTGATTTTTTTGGTATGGATGGGAGTTACATGAGTGGGAAATAAAGTTATGGTAAAGATGGAAAAACATCATGGTAATAGTCTTTTAGGTTTGTGGAAGTTGGGGAAATTGGTGTCTTTTCTCTTTCGTTCCATTTTTATGAGTCAATCACCATTAAAACTCCCATGGTTTAATTCTTTCACATACTTTGATGACCTGGAGAGGCATTGGGAGATTGGAGCTAGGAAGTGCTGAAAAATTTTAGATTCAGTTATATAGATTACTTGAATATTTTGGCTTTCTTTTCTCCATTTGTAGTGTTCTTCATTTAGATCAAGAGGTGAGTCATCTTGGCTTCTTCCCCGTTTATAGTTACAAGTTTTGTGTATGACTTTAAAACTGTTTTTGGATTGATGAAATTTTTTTTGCACAAGTAGAATACTATTTGGATGAATTTTTGCATGCTAATTCTTAGCTAATTGTATTATTATTTTTGCTAATTTTGAAACTAGGGTTTCTAAAGATGTTTGTTAATAGAATAGATAGCAAATATAAAAATGCATGTATCTCTTACATAAGTTTGATTTAGAATTATTTCTATAGGTTTCTGGAATTATCTAGAAATTTTCTATAGTTTTTTAAAAAAGAATCATTGAAAAAGATGTAGTATATTTTGAGTTCTGTGTCATTTTTTTCAACATATCAAAATCCTAGGAATTTCTATGATGTAGATTTATGAGGATATATCTCACACTTGGTTGAGGTTTAAAATCTAAAAATTTATTTTAATGAATTTCTATATGTAATCTACCATATCCCATTATAACCAATTAAAAATGTTGTGTTTTGAGGAAGGTATGAATTTTTGTTTTTCACTATTCACAATTTTACAGTTTCCGATTGTACTTAACTAAAATCCCATATATCCTACATGGTACTAGATAATCCTCTGAAACTTTACATGATAATACATTTCTCTTTTATTTTTTCATCCATTTTAGAATCATTGAAAAATAATGTTTCATCATAGAGTTATGATTTTTCTTTCTATGCTGTCCATAATTTTACTATTTCTGATTGTCACGAACTAAATCCCCATATCTCCTACATGGTATTAGATAATCCTCTAAAATGTGACATGATAATATGTTTCTCATTTATCTTTCCTTCTATTTTAGAATCAATGTAAAATAATTTCTCATCATAGAGTTATGATAGTTTTCTATGTTGTCCATAGTTTTATTGTTTATTATTATTCCTAATTAAATCCCCATATGTTTGACATAAAATCATATAATCCTATGAAACTTTACCTACTAATAGTTTTTTCTCTTATCTTTTCAACCAATCTAGAATCACTATTTCGTCACAAAGTTATGATTTTTTCTTCTCTGATGTCCATAATTTTACTATTTATGATAATTCTTAATTAAAATCCCATATCTCATACATGGTATCAAATAATCCTATGAAAATTTACTTGTTAATATTTGTTATTTTAGCTTTCCAAACATTTTAGAATCACTAAAAAGTGATCTTCCATCATGGAGTTATGATTTTCTTCTATTAGCCCCTTTTTTTGTTTTGTTAAAGATTGATTCTCTAAGGCTAGATTCATGGTTCTATAACCTTTTATTTTTGGTAAATGCCTTCATAAAATTATAACATAGGATAGGGATAGGTATTTATTTTTTTAGGGATCTAGAATTATTATAAAATTTATAGCAATGGTGGAGTTATAATAATTTTATCTATGGTCATGTGTATAAGTGACAATTCAACTATAGACTTGATTTTAGATTTAATAAAGTCCTAATTCATGTCCCTTGGTAAAGTGATTAATTCATGGCTTAATTATTAATAATAATATTATTGTTAGCTATTGGTCCTTTTCATTATTGGGGCCTTATCAGTTCATTTGGAAGTTTTGGATAAGCATTCCTTTTCTTGGATTAGTCAACACTTTGGGTTATTGTTAAGGATTTGTGAGATCTATTTGGATGATTTTTTGGATCTTTTTTAATGATCAAATTTGATGAGACTCATTTGGATTTTATGAGGTTATGTTATGCATTGGATTGGTATCCTTGTAAGGACCTCTTGTTTTATTGAATTTCTTTGATGAAATACAATTTGATGATATTACGCTATGCATCAAATTGGTATCCTTGTGAGGATCCATTAATTTGTTGAATCTCATGTATGAGAAGAATTCTATTATTCTGATTATTTCCTTCACCATTAGTTTGGTTGCCATGGTTGTATATTTTTTGGTTATTTGGATGATGGAGCTAGCACCGAGTTTGTGTGGCTGGTTGGAGATGGGTTCCCTAGAGATGGTTTTGATGATTGAACCTATAGGGTGCACCAGCATGGTTCTCTTTGTGGGCCTCATCCTGTAGGAGATGGTGATTCCATGGCTCATTGGTCCTTTTGATTTTTTTTGTGGCTCCAAAATGTTAGAGGTGATGTCTTGGGTGATGCCTTTGGTTTAGGAAACGTTGGAAGTGATGTCTTGAGTTAAGCTCATGTTCTAGTTGAGACTAATAATAAATCCATGTGTATATTAATTTAATATTTTGTTTTGATACATGTTGGTTTAGCTTTTGGCAAGTACACATGGCAACATAATACACATTTTACACTAAGTGTAATGCATGCTAGCCTCCTTATTTATGATGATGATTAGAGTAGAAAACCCTTGGTTTTTGTATTATATGTTATATGAATGTTATGGCTATGTGTTGAATGATTGTTTGGATGATTTGGATGGCTTGCTTGTGTGCTTGTTAAGCTAACATGTTTTACAGGTTAGCCATGCTCCTAATCCCCATGAGTCTTTTCCATTTGACAATTAGAGAGGTTGCCAAGTCTTCTCACTTAGTTTTATATTGATAATCCATTTTATTTTTAGGTTGATCAATGTGAAAAGGAAATGAAGCTTTTGGAGGATTTACTATGATGAGATGAGCTTGTTGATATTATGTCTTAGTTTAGACCTTTGGATATTGTCTTGGCATTTCCAGCATTATGTTAGACATTAATTCTCTTTTCTAGTTTATGGATTTAGTGATCATTTGTGGTTTAGTCTTATGACATTATGTTATTCATATATATTATGGATTTTAGTTTTACATTTTGTGCTATTCTATTTTTTAGAATTTTTATATTTATGTAATTCTATATTCATGTATTTCTTTCTTTCGCTATTAATTTTCTCTTTTGTTCTCTTGGAGTCATGGCCTCATGCTAGGTTCCTTTGTTCATTTCATTGTGTAGTATGCTCATTAGTATCTCTTTTCATGACTAATTTTTTCATTAGGGGTTATTCCCAACATAATGCTCTCCAACCTAAGGCATAGGAAAAAAGGTGTTATAAGTTGGTATTAGAGAATAGGTTTTTTCTAATTTTCTCTTAAAGGAGGAGATTAGAAAAGAATATATCAACTGTTATTTGCTTTAGTTTATCTGTCAACATATGGACAAGAACTCTAGTTTGCCCTTAACATTGGTTACCTTTGCTAGTAATTAGATTCTTATGATTGGGCGTCAATGTCTTGATTAAGGAATCTCTTATAGTTTTGATAGCTGGTTGTGTGCTTGCTATGGATCAAGCCCAAAGGTCTAGGGCCTTGGTAATTTAAACTTTCACATGGTTAAATGACATAGACACCATGAACCTAGGGGAATCTGATGTTATCTTGCATATGAATTGGTTATCTTGCTATTAAGATTGTTGGAATTATTATTGCAAGACACTTTCCTTGATGATGGATGATGATGTTCAAATAATAGTACATACCAAACCATACAATGCTAAGTTGGATCTTGTTTCCTCAAAATATTTTCACTAATTATTAAGGAAAGGTCATTCTTTCTTTGTTGTTTCCATCAATGATCCTTCTTTATTCCAAGAGTTTGAATAAGTGTTGGTTGATTGTGAGTTTTCTAATGTCTTTCATTTTGAGTTGGTTTACCTCCAAGGCATGATATTGAGTTTGAGATTGCTCTCAAACTAGGTGTAGAACCTATCTTCAAGGTTCCACATAAGATTTTCCCTGTCAGGTTAGTAGAATTGAAGATTTATCTTTGGAAGTTTCTTGATAAGGGTTTAATCTTTCCAAGTGTGTATCCTTGAGGTGATTCTGTCCTCTTTGTGAAAAAGAAGAATGGTAGTGTAAGGACATGCATTGATTATCAGTAATTGATCTAGGTGATGGTGAAAAACAAGTACCTCATGCCACACATAGATGATTTGTTTGACTACTTGAGGGAAGTTTAGGTATTTTCTAAGATTAATTTAAAGTTAGGGTACTTCCAAGTTTGCATTAAGGAGGAGGATGTTCCCAAGACATCCGTTAAGACATGGTATGAACATTATGTATTCTTGGTATTACCATTTAGACTCACTAATGCTCCTATACTGTTCATGCATGTTATGAATAGTGTCATGAGGCTCTACTTAGATTAGTTTGTTATCATGTTTATTAATGAAATTTTGGTGTATTCTTTAACTAAGGAGTTGCATGAGTAGCATAAGTATCATCTTGTAAGAACTTAGAGAACATCAGTTGTTTTATCAACCCTTGAAGTGTTCTTTTTGACATAGAGAAATACAATTTTTAGGACATGTTGTTTCATAAGTTGGTATAGTAGTGGATCTTGATAAAATATCAAGTATTCAAGATTGGCATGTGCCTAAGGATGTTAGTGAAGTTCATAGATTTCTTGGGTTAGTAGGTTATTATAGGAGGTTTATTGAAAACTTCTTCCATATTGCTTCACTCCTCATGAAGTTGTTGCGAAAAGATGTTGATTTTTTATGGAGCCTACATTGTCAGGATGCCTTTGACAAAATCAAGGGTAGATTGATCTTAACATCTATTTTGGTTTCACCTACCCTAGATAAGCCATTTAATGTATGTATTGATGCATTAGGAGAAGGTTATGGATGTGTCCTTATGCAAGAGGAAAAAGTGGTAGCTTATGCCTCATGAGAGCTTAAGCTCCATGAGACAAGGTACCCCACTCATGATCTAGAAATAAGAGCAGTTGTATTCACCTTGAAAGTTTGACATCACTACTTGTTCAAGGAGTAGTTGACTGTTTGGACATATCATAAGGGATTGCAATATTTGATGAACCAACCTCAGTTGAAATTATGCCCAAGAAGGTAGATTGAACTCTTAGCTAACTTTCATTTTAGCATTCAGTATCAAATAGTCAAGAGCAATGTAATGGTAGATGTCTTAAGCTGTGTTTCTAGAAGTGTAAACAATTTGGTGATCCCACCTATTGTAATAGGTGAGATTTGTGAGGCACAATAGCATGATTCTTGGTATGAGAAGCTAAAAACTTCTAGTGATGTTACCAAAAGAGTGGATGCACTTCTGTTGCTTCGTTAAAAGGATTGAGTACATGTGCTTACATTCTTGAGGTAATGTCTATTGGATGAAGCTCATCTTACTAGACTTTAGATGCATCTAGGTAGTGATAAAATGTATCAAATTATAAATAGGTTGTATTGGTGGCTAAACATGAAAAATAAATTTGGAGAATTTGCGGTTAAATGCTTTATTTGTCAATAGGTTAAACTTGAACATCAATGACTAGGTGGCTACTTGTACTTCCACTCTATTCCAAAGTGGAACTGGAAGGTGACTAAAATGGTTTTTATTACCAGTTGACCTTACACTAGGGGTGTATAGGATGTTTTTCTTGTTGTGATAGACTTGTTAACCAAGTCAACACATTTCCTAGCTACAAAGACTTCAGTTAGCATGAAGGATGTTGTGTAGATGTTCATCTTTGAGATTACATGACTACATGGATCCCTACCAAGATTATCTCAAACTATGATGCCAAATTTACTTCTTGGTTTTTTCATGCATTCATGAATTGTCTAGGTACAAGGTTGAACATGAGCTCAAACTATCATTGACAAAATGATGGTTAGGTTAAGAGAGTCAATCAAGTATTGGAGGACATGCTTTGGTCCTACGCCTTGTAATTTGTAGATAGTTGGGATAATCTATTACCATTAGCAGAGTTTACTTACAAGAATAGTTGTCAGGATAGTTTGAAAGTAATACCATACATAGTCTTATATGGGAGACCTTGCAAGACTCCTTGGTATTGGGATACAATCAAGGATAGGTAGTGCATTAGTTCAGATGTTATGTTGAGGATGGTTGAACAGATTAGAGAGGTGAGTGAATGGTTGAAGGTAACTCAAGATTGTTAGGTGAGGTATGCAAACCATATGAGGAGGCCTCTAGAGTTTATTAGTGGTGAAAAAGTGGTTTTTTAGGTCTCCCAACTGAAAGGATTGATGCATTTTGGTAAAAAGGTAAGCTTACATCTTGTTACATTGGTCCATTCTATGTCCTTCACTGCATAGGAGAGGTTGTGTATTGTGTTGGTTTTCCACCATAGCTTTCAAGCATGCATGATGTGTTTCATGTCTCCTTGATTCGAAAGTATGTACCTAACAATAATCATGTGATTAATTGGACTAAAGTATAGCTATAGGTAGATGCCTCATATGTTGAACATCCCATTAGGATCTTGGAATGGATGGAACACTAATTGCATAGCAAGATGGTTGCCATGGTTAAGATTTTATGGAATTATCATGGTTTGCAAGAGGCTACATGAGATATTGAGTCTAATTTGCATTCTTCCCATCTTGAAATATTCTAGGAGGAAGATTCTTAAGGAGGGAATAATGTAACAATCCATATTTTTGGACATCCTTTACACATGATTTTTTTGAATAATGTTATTCTTGTACTTGTAAGTTTATATGTTTGGCTGGTTTGGTATATTTTATGCATTACATTGATGATGTTAATGATGATCCTTGGGATTTTTCATATTCTTAGTTAATGTTATGCAATCCTTAATATTTAATCATCTAGTAGGTGCCCACTAATCCTGTTGTTAAGTGTGGTAGGATCTCATGAGATTTGGTTGGGACCATGACATGGCTATAATTAATGGTTTGTTTAATTACTATTAATAATTTTTTCTAAGTATGCAAGATATAAAAAATAGATATGTGTTTGATGATTCACTATGTTTATATGTGTATTTTAAATATAAATTATATTTAGTTTTATTTTATTCATTAAGAGGTTTTGAACTATATTTTAGTATTGCAAGATTTTATGGTATTTTCTCTTTGATGATTTTGGTATGGGTGGGAGTTACGTGAGTGGGAAAGAAAGTTATGGTAAAGATGGAAGAGAATTGTGGTAATATTCTTCTAGTTTTATGGAAGTTTGGATGATTGGTATTTTTTTCTTATATTCCATGGTTTCTAGTCAATTGCCATTAAATCTCCCATGGTTTAATTCTTTCACATACTTTGATGATTTGGAGAGGCATTGGGATATTGGAGCTAGGAAGTGCTACAAAATTTTAGATTTGATTATATGGATTGCTTGAATCTTTTGAATTAATTTTCGTCATTTGGATTAAGAGGTGAGTTATCTTGGCTTCTTCCCCATTTATAGTTATAGGTTTTGTGCACATTCATGGGATGGGTTTTGTTTATTATTTTTCTGTATGCCTTTAACACTATTTGCAGATTAATGGGTTTTCTTTTCATGAATAGAATACTATTTAGGTGAATTTTTTCATGCCTAATTCTCAACTAATTTTATTGTTATATTCATTAATTTTGAAACAAGGTTTTTAAGGATTTTCATTTGTAGAATAGATAGCTCATATAAAAATGCATATATCTCTTACATACATTTGATTTAGGATTATTGCTAAAGGTAGAATACTCTTAAAATGTTATATAGTTTAAAAAATGAATCATTAAAAAGACATAGTATATTCTAAGTTATATGTCATTCTTTTCAACATATCCAAAATCATAGGAATTTCTATGATGTAGATTGATGAGCCTATATCTCACACTTTGCTAAGATTTAAACTCTAACAATTTTTCTAAATGTATCTCTATATGTTAGCTACCATATTTTGCATATGTTAGCTACCATATCTCATTGGAAGTAATTAAAAGAATTGTGTTTTGAGGAAGTTATGAATTTTGGTTCTACATTGTTTACAATTTTACTATTTCTAATTATGCTTAATTAAAATCCCATATGTCATACATGGTGTTAAATAATCATCTAAAACTTTACATGTTAATACAGTTCTCTTTTACCTTTCCAACTATTTTAGAATCACTAAAAAATAATGTTTCATTATAGAGTTATGAGTTTTATTTGTATGTTGTCCATCATTTTACTATTTCTTATTATGCATAATTAAATCTTCATATCTCCTAAATAGTATCATATATCCTATGAAACATTACCTAATAATAGTTTTCTCTTTTATCATACCAACCATTCTAGAAGCATTGAAAATAATGTTTCATCACAAAGTTATGATTTTTTCTTATATGATGTCCACAATTTTACTATCTCTGATTATGCTTAATTAAAACTCCATATATCCTACATTAGATAATCCTTTGAAACTTTACCCATTAATATTTTGTTCTTTTTCCTTTCCAACCATTTTGGAATCACTGAAAAATGATCTTCCATCATGGAATTATGATATTTATAGTCAACTACGTTTTCCAGTTTTGTTAAAGATTGATTCTCTAAGGTTAGATTCATGGTTCTATAACTTTTTATTGTTGATAAATTCCTTCATAAACTTATAACATAATATAGGTATAGATTTTTATTTTTTTCTAGGGATCTAGAATCATTATAGATTTTATACGAATGATAGAATTATAATAATTTTATCTATGGTCATATGTATAAGTAATGATCCAACTCTAGACTTTATTTTGAATTTAATAAATTCCTAATTCACCTCCCCTAGTAAAGTGATTAATTCCTGGATTGAGAATTAATCTATATATGATTGTTAGCTATTTGGTCTTTTCATTGTTGTGGCCTCATCAGGTTGTATGGAAGTTATGGATAAGGATTCATTTGCTTGGATTAGTCAGCACCTTGGGTTATTGTTAAAGATTTGTGAGATCTCTTTGGATGATGTTTTGGCTCTTTTTTTAATGATGAAATTTGATGAGACTGGTTTTGATTTGATGAGGTTATGCTATGCATTGGATTGATGTTCTTTTAAGAATACCTTGGTTTATTGAATCTGATTGATGAGATAGGATTTGATGATAGTATGCTATGCATTGGATTGGTTTCCTTGTGAAAATCCATTGGTTTGTTGAATCTCTTTGATGAGAAAAATTTTGTTGTTTTTATTGTTGCATCCACCATTAGTTTGGTTTCCATTGTTTTATGTTTTTTGGTTGTTTGGATGATGGATCATGCAGCAAGTTTATGTGGCTAGTTAGAGATGAGCTCTTAGAGATGGTTTTGATGATTAATACCCACTGTAGAGTGCACCCACATGGCTCTAATTGCAGGTTCCATCCTATAAGGGGGGATGATTCCAAGGCTCATTGGTCCTTTTATTTTTGGTTTGTGCCTCTAGAACATTATAGGTGATGTCCTAGGTGATGCCTTTAGCATTGATATATTTAGGGAACATTGGAAGTGATGTCTTGGATGATGTTTCATGTTCTAGTTGAGACTAATAATAAATCCATGCACATGGTAATTTTATATTTGGTTTTCATACATGTTGATTAGACTTTTGGCAAGTACACATGACAACATAATACACATTTTACACTAAGTGCAGTGCATGCTAACATCATTATTTTTGATGATGGTTGGAGTGGACAAACCTTGGTTTTTGCATTATATGTTAGATGAATGTTATGGTTGTGTGTTGTATGATTGTTTGAATGATTTTGATGGTTTTCTTGTGTGATTATTAAGCTAACATATTTTTCAGGTTATCCAATCTCCTCCTAATCCCCATGAGATCTTTCCATTTGATGATTGGAGATGTTTTCAAGGGTTCTCACTCAGTTTCATATTGATAATCCATTTTATTTTTAGGTTGATCAATGTGGAAAGGTAATGGAGATCTTAGATAATTTACTATGATGAGATGAGCTAGTTGATATTATGTCTTAGTTTAGACCTTTGGATATTATGTGTTGGCATTTTTAGAATTGTATCNAGTTTAGACCTTTGGATATTATGTGTTGGCATTTTTAGAATTGTATAAGACATTAATTCTCTTTTCCAATTTATGGATTTAGTGATCATTTGTGGTTTAGTCTTATGAAATTATATTATTCATATATATTATGGGATTCAATTTTACATTTTGTGCTATACTATTTCTTTTCTAGCATTTTTATATTTATGTAATTCTATATTCATGTATTTCTTTCTTTCTCTATTAGTTTTCTCTTTTGTTCTCTTGGAGTCATGACCTCATGCTAGGTTTCTTTGTTCATTTCATTGCATAGTATGCTCATTTGTGTCTCTTGCCATGACTAATCATTTTGTTAGTGATTCTTACCAACATAATGCTTTTCAACCTAAGGCATAGCAAAGAGGGTGTTACATTTAATATAATCAAGGATTTAGAATAAGACCAAAGATAATCCTCTCTTACTCTTATAATTCTCAAAGCATATGGTCAAGGTAAGCAACCATAAGGAACCAAATAATTAAAACACTCCTATCCTCTTAAGAGCTTCTAATGCTATGGTAGATAGAACATGAACATTTTAGAAGCATCTTTGATCTTTATATAATCTCAAGTAATCATTCATCTACCTCTTAGAATTTGTATCTTGTAAAATTTTATTTTTTCAAGATACAACTACTACTTGGTTGTAATAGCTCATATTTTGCAAACTATGATGGGACTATGGCTCAAAATTCTTCACACTAGCAAAGCATGCCAATTTTTTGGTTATTAGTTTTCTTGGTCCTACAATCAAACTATAACTAGTAGTTTGCAATTTATCGACTATGACTAGACTACAACCTTTTCTGCTTGCATCTACCTTGCACATTAGTGTAGACATGAAACATGAGGAATTTTTCCTTTGATGACTAACTATGATAAAATGCAACTTTTAATCACTTGCAGTTATAGACTACAACCTCATGTGACTCACAGTGGCCTTGTAGTTACATACTTGACCCATGTAAATATTACAAATGCCTCCAAAAAGGATCTCCTATAGCTCCTAAGAACACTAAGAATGTATACTACATCAAAGAGATGCATTGATGTCCTCATCATTAAGCTTAGCTATCATGCCATCATTGCATTTATGCCTTTCATAAGAATTGGTAAATTGATTAACATTTATAAAGACCATTAGACAAAAGTGTCCTACCATGAGGATTTTTATAACCATTCATCTCCCTACATAATAGCCTCCACAAGATCCTTCGTGAACATCTTGAAAAAATTTGATTCAATCTTCTTCTATAATACATCATTATACTAGGTTATTTGCAAAAATTTTATAAATATTTTCCTCTATCATTGTGTATTTCTTGACCTAGCATAGAATTTTTTGTTTTTTACATTTGCTCCATTTAGTGGGAAAATCCTATGTGAGCAAGTAGATGAGGTATTGGTAGACCAAGGTATGATTATGTTAGATGTAACCATTGTTGCTTTGAAAAATAACAACTCATTAGAGAATTAATCAAAGAGTGGCTCTTCATTAGCTTTATTATCCCACTTCAATTGAGACAAGTGAGCAACTATAACATTCTTGATTCACTTTCTATTAATCATGGTTATGTTAAACTCTTGAAAAATTACTAGCCATCATATGATATGAGGGCTCATTGCTAGCTTGTTTATCAGAAATTGGATTACACTATGATCAATGTGCATAAAAACTAGATATCCAAATGCATAGTGCTCAAATTTTCTCTAAATCATACATTGTGTCCATGAGTTTTTTTTTTCATGTTAGTGTAGTTTAGCTGCATACTTGCAATACTCTTGCTTGTACAATGAATGTAGTATAGACTTTCAACTATGTAAGAATGAATCCTAAGGCAAATTTGAATGCATCTATCCTAATATTGAATGAATTGGAATAATTAGAGGCTTATAGAAATAGAGTTTCTACAAGCTTTCATTTCAAAAGTTCAAATACCTAATTGCATTTTTGGGTTCATTCCAAAGTTACATTCTTTTTTGTTAATTACACTAGTGGTTTAGTAATTTTAAAGAAGTTTTAAATGAATCACTTGTAGTAACCAATATTTCTAAGGAAAGATTTGAAATCTTTGTCTTATTTCTTGGATCATTATTATCTCCTCAAGATCCACCTTTATCCCTTTTTTAATACTTGATGTGCAAAAATGACATCCTCCTAGATCATGAAATGGCTTTTTTGACAGTTGAGCTTAACATTGATTTTCACACATCATTTTAAACATTGGTCTAGATGGTTTAGTGCTTGCTCAAAATTAGAGCACTAGGTGGAGAAGTTATCCATGAAGACTTCCATATCATTGATAATTTGTTATTGGAAAATACTGAGGGCTAACCATGAAAATAGTGTAGGAGAATTAAATATGCTAAAGGACATGTTTTTATAAGAAAAAGTCTCCAAGGGACTTGTGAATGTAGTCTTAGCCCAATCTTCCAGGGTTATTTGAATTTGATTATAGTTATTGTATCTAGGAAGTTGTAATACTTGTGACTTGCAGTGGTGTCCAACACTTGATTAACAAATGATAATGGAAAATGATCTTTTAAGATTGCCATATTTAAATGTCTGAAGTTAATACAAATACTTCACTGGCTCCTTTTCTCTAGCACAATGAGAAGTGGGCTCATCCACTTGCTATTTGTTATAGGATAGATGAATTCAACTTTTAGAAGCTTCTCAATCTTCTTTTTGGTAACCTCAATCTATGTTGGAGCTTTCATTTGGGCTTGATGATTAGATTGATGTAGATTTTATGTTGGCATATTTGAGGATTAATTTCTATTATCTCATCATATAACTAAGCAAAGATTGTTGACCATTTCTTCATGACCTATAGTAACTTCTAATTCTATTACTATGTGAGCTTGACATTTATAATTACTAGTTTATCATTTTTAAGAACAAATATTTTAGGGATTGTAGGAATGTTTTGAGTTCAATGGGCTTTGGTTCACTCATTTTATGAACTTCCAACTTTTTTCAAACCATCTCTTTTCACCCGTTATCTACATGGGATAGTTATCATTTTAGCTATTTCATCTCATCTAGTTTATTAATGGAAGAATTTGTAAGGACTTTCCAAGGTTACATGCACATGGTATATTTACAACTTTTATCTAGTCTTAGTCATTGAGTGTGTTCTTGCTTAGTGGCTACTACATACAGGTACTTTTGCACATACATTGATTCTTCACATGACTTACATACTATGATGTTTCTCTTTGTTACTGTATTTAATTTATGGAACATGATTCTTCTCAATAATTCCATGTTTATTTTCTTTGGAAATTTTCATAAAAAAGTCTTTGATTTCTAGATTGGCATCGATAGTGCTTAGCCAAGCTTTTTCCAAGAAGATGGAAAACTCTTCCTTATATTTTTTTTTTGACATGGATCCAAATAAAATTACCAGGATATGACCATCCATTGAACATGGTTAGATGTTTAGCACCAATCCCAAGGGATTGGTGATAGACTAATCAACAAGCTTTAACTTGATGTTGCATTTCTTTAAAGGAGGTAGGTTTTAAGCTTTGTATATTTCTTATTAGATCAAGTTAACTTAAAAATATTAATCTAGTAGAGCATTTCTTCAAGAATTTTCTACAATTTGAAGATAGATAAGAAGAATTCTTGAATCAATTCTCTTCTTGAAAATATTACTTACCTTAGTCCAATTGCCAATAGTGTGGGTTAACATAATAGTTTGAACATTTGTTGTGCTTTGGTTTGAAGGTGGCTTGTTGATGAGTGGTGAGATGCCCCTACACTCAACCATATGAATACAAGCATAGCACACGCGATCTGGTTGAACTCCGTAGACTAAGTGCCTACATGCCTCATGGAACACTTAGGGTTAATCATTCGTTGTTTTCCTAGACTTACCTATAGTTGTCATGATGTATGGTTAAGTAAGTCTGAGGTATATGATTTTTATGTCTTTTCATGTTTTTATCTCCTATGCTATTGAGTTGAAGGGTGAAGAGACTAATGACTAACTTTAACTAATGAACTAAGTCTAAATTAACCTAGCGTCAGCATCCGTTCCCACTTACCGTTCATACCCTGAATCGATGTAACCTTGGTTACCAAATGCTAATCGTTGCTAGGATCACTAAGCATAACGCACGTGCTCGAAGTGGTCGTACTAAGGCACTTAACAAGGAGAGAAGGGTTGAGAAGGATTTAATAACTAATAAAGCATTTAAATAACAAGTAATAAATAACTATAAATAAAATCATAATTAGTCTATTCCATGCACTGCAAGGTTTATCCAAGAAGCTCATCTTTATTGCCGTACACAAACTTGTGTTCAAGTACAATGTTGCTCGAATGAATATCCGTTCACTCAAGACTCCTACTGTGGGCACATGGAAAATATTATATCTTTGGAGTGGAAAAATTGCATTAGTTTCACTACAGTCTAAGCCTAGGACGAGAAAAAAGGGAGATCCGCCTCTTATTTATAGACTTGGCGGTGTATCGTGCTATTACATATGCGATACCATGGGGGACGATGCGATATCGTATACGCGATATCGTGAGGGATGCGATATCAGGAAGATGCAATACCACGGCCCATGTGATATTGCATCCCATCATACCCCCATGACTAAATAAAAACTTGTCCTCAAGTTTCTTAAAATAATATCAGGAAGGTATGGGATTATTGACTCAAAATGAAACTAATGGGATGACATGTGAACAGATCATCATTACAAAACATGACAAAACTGGTGTTCATGACAACAAGAGTGAACACCTTATTACATTTGAAATTAGGCCTCATTTGGTAGCTGAGAGAGAAGAGAGAAGAGAAAAGACATCTTGCTACTGCGAATGCCAAGATTGCACCTTTCATTGTCCATCCATAAGCATGCCATCGATCTTGCTCCTTGCATAGCTACTTTAGCACTGCTCCATTCCAAGTGGTCCCTCCAGATCCAATCTGTTGTTGCATGATTGCCATTTGTACACACAACACGATCTTATATTAGCAAGGGTAAATGAATTTCAATGCAATTATTACCTTGCTTCAGTAAAAGGTCCATTGGCTGGGTTGTGGTATGGCTGATTGCGGATCTAGAGATATAGTAATGATGACTACCAAAGGTGTAGGGGTTAGGAGAAAATTGAAAAAATTGGGCCCTGTACCCCCATGACTAATCATGAACTACCGGTAGTGAGAGAATGGAAAAAGAAAAGAAATAAAAAGGATGGATAAAAAGAGACAACAGTAACATCAATAAAGTGGATGTCAAGATGGAAATGAACAAAATAAAATGGATTGCAAAAATGTTAAGGGAAAGAATTTAACTGGTGCACCAAATAGGAATGTCAGTGGGTCCTGCCCAAAGTAGGCTCATGCCCTAAATGCCCTGACAAACCCACATTCGAAGAGTTTGTAGGCTCTGGGAATGTCCTTTGGAAAAAGAGTTAAAGTCTTAATCGTAAGAATTTACCAAAAAGGAAAATGATACACCTACCAAAATATACACTAATGATACAACCAGAAATGAGGTGAACAATGGAGAGAAGGGTGGAAAGAATAGAATGGAATGGAATCCCAAGAACAAGATGGTGTATAGCCCCTTGTGGAGTTAATGATTAATGTAACTTGGAAAACCTCATTCCAACTTTGACCTCAAACCAACCACATCCAGTGACTTCACATCAATGCATTCAGCCTATCCATCCACTTGAATAACAAGAATGCTGCCCCAAGATCCACTACCATTCCGAGAAAATGAAGGAGGAGAGAATGGGAAGCAAGGAGGGCCTTAGTTAGAGAGAACATTTTTAGTTCCGTAACCAGTGCTTGTAGCCCAAAGGATTATTTTGTCTAAGGGGTGTTCTTTGAATTCTCACTTCTTCTTTTTTCTTTTGTTTGTTTGTTTGTTTAATGTGTTTATGCATGAGAACCACAACATGCAAAGACTTCTTATTTTTATTGACTCAGCTTCCCGAGAGTTGGGTAACATCGGAACAACAAGAAAACTCAAGAAGAAAACATCCAAGCACCCAAGAGAACGGCCAACACAAATGCATCAAGTTCCCTTGAGGTCACACCCTCTTCAACCTTGAGTCCTTCCTTGGTTTGAGAAATACCCAGTCACCGATTCATTTAAAGTTTTGATTTAAAAGGGATTGTACATTTCCAAGCCAAGAGAGACCATAGAACTTGTGGATGAATGGATGAAGTGGACTCATTATCTATCATATCAAAAGAACATACCTTAGTATCGGCATCATAACTTAAAGGTAAAAACCAAACATTAGCAATCAAGATAAAAATAGTTCATACCATCATGAAGAACACTTATTGGGTGAAAAACTTATAAGATGGATAACACACACACAAACATACACAAAAAATGAAAAAGTATGAATGATGTTGTAAAAAAAATAAGAAAAGTTAAAGAAATTTGTAAAACAAAAATGTGTAACCAAAAAAATGTTAAATAAAAATGTGTAAAAAATAAAATAAAAAACAAAAAACTTAAAAGAACTGAGGGCCTCCAATGATTAGCATAGGTGGCCATCTCCCCCATGACTGAATGGAAAGGGAGAGATCAGAAATAGAGAGCAAGGTTGCCCGCTAGCAAAGGTGTAATTTGTATTGGCTATTTTTGGTTCACAGGAAAGGTTTTTTTGGTTGTACATTAATCAATAACCTTTTATCTGGGATTTCAGGCTTGTAGATCATCATGGCTCTAGAGGGGAAGGTTGTATGAATAATATAGGGTCCTTCCCATAATGTTTGAAATTTTGTACACTATGGTACATGCGTGGGATTCCAGTAAAGGACCTCATCTCCTAGTTGGTACCTAAACCTTCAAATTCTTAATTCATGATGTTGCTTACTATGTGCCTTGTGTAACTCATTTAATGATAGTGCAACCAATCTACTCTTGTCTAGCACATTCAAAGTTGCCAATCCTTGTTTTTGTGCTAGGTCGAGGTTCAAGTGAAGGTCGCAAGACATGGATAGTGTATGAAGCTTATTCTATATTAGGAGCTTTGGTAGTTTCCCATACACTAACTCATAGGGAGAGTAGCTTGTAGGGAGCTTCCAAGTGGAGCAGTACGCCCAGAGAGCATCGTTCAGTTTCATGCTCCAATCTTTCCTAAATTTGCTAATCGTTCTCGTTAATATTCTCATAATCTCCTGGTTAGTAACATTGGCTTGGCCATTAGCTTGGGGGTGGTAAGGCGTGGTCAATTTATGCTCAAACCCTAAGTGTTGCATCAATTTGTGAAAGCTTGCACCCGTAAAATGTGTTCCATTATCAGAGATGAGTGCACGCGGCACACCAAACCTGTTTATGATTTGTTGTTATACAAATTGTGTAGCCATAGATGATGTGCAGTTGGTTACTATAGTTGCTTCAACCCATTTGGTTAAATAGTCAACAACAATGATGATATATGCTTTTCCATTGGACATCAGTGTAATGGATCCCATAAAATCTATTCCCTAGATATCGAAGGGTTCCAAAGTTTGAATCCATTGTTGTGGACCCTCCATTCTAGCAGTTATTCCACCATCACGTTGGAAGCATTCATAGGATTGGGCAAAATGATGGGCATCCTGAAATAATTTTGGCCAATAATATCCTATAAGCAGTGAAACACCGTGAAAATTACGGGTCGGCCTCAGGCGAAGACTCGTAGTTTGAACAGGAGCGCGCCTCAAATTTGTCTAAGGACAAGTGTACGCTCTATTACGCACGGCAGCGTGATGAGCGTAATAAGCTCCG
>MNCI01036290.1:357432-385810 GCA_015680685.1 Gnetum montanum | reverse complement strand
ATTAATAGGGGATACGTTGTGCCGCCGATCCTACGAGGGCATACTTCTAACATGCGTTAACAGCACCGAGGCCCAAACAATTGTTGAACAGGTGCACGACGGAATATGCGGGGGGCACATCGCACCGAGGGCAATGGCAACCAAAATAAGACGCCTAGGCTACTATTGGCCGCACATGGAACACGACTGTCAGTCCAAGGTCAAAACATGTAGTGTATGCCAAAAACACGGTAATCTCATCCACATTCCACCAAACGAGTTGCACACAACACAAATCACATGGCCCTTCCAGAAGTGGGGACTGGACCTCATCGGCCCAATAACACCTACATCTTCTGCCGGGCATAGCTTTATTATAACAGCAACTGAGTACTTCACGAAATGGGTAGAAGCGGCACGCCTTCGTAAAACTACTTCTAAACAGGTATGCAACTTTATCCTCGAAAACATTGTAACCCGTTTTGGCATTCCCATGGCAATCATCACCGACAACGGGCCACAATTTAGTAGCGCCGAGACCAAAATGTTTTGCGATAGTCTAGAGATCAAGCACTCGTTTTCATCCCCTTACTACCCCCAGAGCAACGGGCAGGCAGAATCAACAAATAAAACAATCATCATAGTACTCAAAAAGATGCTTGTCCAGAGCAAACGAAGATGGCACGAACAACTGGCGTATGCGTTATGGGCATACCGTACCACGCATCGGACCTCGACAGGTAAAACCCCATATAGTCTTGTTTGCTCGTCGTCGAGGAGCTCTCCAGACTCCTCGACGACGAGCAAAACAATGATTTACGCATCATCGACCTGGACTCGGTGGAGGAGGAACGCGTACGTACACTTGATCAGATCGAATGGTATCAGAAACAATAACGGCAACGACATCGACATGACATTCATAAGCGTCCCATCAAAGAAGGAGACCTCGTACTTAAAGCTGTTCGGGAACACCCAGATAAATTCTCAGTCAACTAGGAAGGGCCTTACCTTGTTATCAAAGCATTCGACAACGAGGCATTTAAACTAGCCGACATGGATGGAAAAGAGTTTGCAAATCTAACCAATCATCTGTTTCTCAAACCGTTCTATACATGAGTACGAACTCAGGTACGCGATAGTCCTGGATTATGACTATAAACTGATACCACAGAATAGTCCTGGATTATGACTATAAACTGATACCACAGAATAGTCCTGGATCATGACTATAAACTGATACCACAGAATAGTCCCAAGTTACGACTTAAAACTGACATCATCATTGTCCTGGTATATGACAATAAACGGATACCCCGCAATGTCCGCAAATGACGATAAACCAGCACCCCTCTGGCGTGACAGTAAAATGGCACCGTCAAACTCCCCAGGGTCCACTAAGACTATAAACTAGCTCACCTCTGTATAGTCAGCTAAGACTCAAAACTGGCAACATACCGTCTGCCACGACGCTAAACGGGCAATGTCCAACAGGTTACGACACAAAACTAACCCATGATAGTCTGCTAAGACTATAAACTAGCGCATTCATCTGCGACTCCCCATCTCATAGTCGCCTTCATTCACCGGGATCATTACATCTTTCATCGTCGACATTCACGTTCAACATTCGGGATCGCCCTCAGTGCTTTTGTCCGCCTGATCTTAGCTCATTGATTCACTCATGGTTTTTCTTGTCTCTTTGGAGTTGTGTTTGCAGGATGATGCTCAGAAGCTCTCGTACGAAGTTGCGTTTCATCATAAGTAGCAAGATGAGGCAATGTCCATTTGTTCACCTGGCAAGACTAAATCGAACCGTTAACCCGCACATTCCCGTTCCTCGAAAGCCCACTATCTGTCTACCAAACCATTGCACGCTGCGAAACGCTACAGCAGTCGTAACATATAGAACACAAGATTCGCGCATGAGTACAAGTTCAAAAAAAAAAACAAAAAAAACATATTCATGTCAAACGCAATCAAGAAACTTCCTATCGCATGACTTTGGCTCTTCGCTAACGGTTTCCCCAAAGAAGGGAGCTGTTCCTCCAAAGAATGCAAAACATCACCCCGTGGCTTTGGTAGTGACAACTGGTTCTCCTGAAAAACCACCAAGAGCACCGTTCCACCAAAGGACGCACACGCTTGAGTTCCGAGTCGGCTGAAAGACGGCTATCGACAAGGACCGGCATACTGCACACCTGAGCACCCTACTCTCCCAGCATGGTCTATCGGGCAACGACCGATCCCCACGATCCCTTCCTTCCCGCCAGTTTCCAATCTCACCCTTTCAATCCCATTTACCACTGAACACGGTACGATGAGGTCTGGCCAGGTGACAAGGGACAAGGCTTTTATCGAGCTGCTTGCGGTGTTTTGCGCTTCTTTGTCGACGCTTCTCGGGTCGATTCCTCCAAGCGTCAACAAAGAGGGGCCAATGAAACACCACAAAAATCTTTTAAGTGTTGTGCCAGCGTATACGCCCAGCGTTCACGCCCAGCGTACAAGTCCAGCGTTCACGCCCAGCGTCTACACCCAGCGTTCACGCCCAGCGTCTACGCTCAGCTCAGTGTACACGCCCAGGTACGGCAGGGGCACACGCTCGACGACAGGATTTCCAATGGCAACATGAAGATTACACCAAAGAGCAAGGATTGAAGCAAGTGGACTTCCGTCGGTCTCTACGCCCGGCGTATATGCCCAGCATGTACGCTCAGCGTACACGCCAGCTTGTAATGTTTACGCTCAACGTATACGCCCAGCGTACACGCCAGCTTGTAATGTATACGCCCAGCGTGTACCGAGTTTCTAAATTGTAACGCCCGGTCTATACGCCACGTGTCCCCTCATCCGCTTTTCCCGGTAACCCTACCCCTATAAATAGCCCAATTCTCCACATTTACGGGGCCGCGAAAATTTACCAGAGCCAACCCAGAGCAATTACGCTGCTGAAACCCTCTACTCTTACGCTTACGCTGGAAGCCCTGCATGCTACACGCTGTACGCTGAGCACAGTCCGCGCTTCGCCTACCGTGTCCGCCAGCTGCATCCTTCCGTTCACCGGGGCTTTACGTCCGCCTTGTGTCCCCACACAACTGCGTTAGACCGGTGCACAAAATTTTAATTCCATAATCTATTGTTTACACTTGTAGCAAGTTTTCTTTACAGTTTTACGTTAATTTGGCCCGCGCTTCGTTTACGCATGTTTACGTTCGCGCTCCGCGCTCGGTTCGCGTCCGAAGACGACCACTGTTTACGCTCACCGTGAGTTCTTTTTTTTTTAGTTTAGTTTTACATCAATTTGGCCCACCCTTCGTTCACGCTCGCTTGCATTTTCGCTCCGTCTCCGTTTGTATACGCCCACTGTTCACGCTGTCTGCCTGCTTACGCCCTACATCCATTCACTGTTTACGCTGTCACGCCAGTACGCTCACACTGTGTTCATTTCTGTTTACGCTGTTCACGCCCCGTTTCGTCCACGCCCGTTATACTTACGCCGTGCACGCCTGATTCATTGCTTACGCCCTGTTTACGTATAACCCAACGTATAACGCTTCGGCGGTGCTCGGGGAAGTCCTTGTTTGATCCGCGTGCGGACCATCCAAGGCACCCTGCCTTCGTCCGCTCCAGCTCGCCCTCAAGCGGAGGCAGGGTCAACTGTGCTCGTCTGCTGATCTTTCGATGCTTGCAACGTTCCAGCCTCGCACCGACGATTTCGGTCGGCACAAGCAGTTCTTCTTTCTGTTGAAGAGTAAGCTTGACGTTGATAATTACTGGTTTTCCATTTTTAAGAAACATGTATTCCATACCGGTGGGCAATGGTTTCAGCTCGAGGGGCTCCTACTTAAATTTCTCAAGGATTTTCAACTTCCCCCAGTTGACATTTTCAAGGTTAAGACTTGAAAGTTCATGGTGGACTTGCTCTAATGCGTCTATGCTATCGATGTAAGTGCAAGTCAAACCCTTAGTTGGTTCCATGCATATGAGTGAACTACTTTCTTGATTAGCTATCAACCACTGGGTCCCTTTTTATCATGTGGATGCTGCATACAAGCATCTTTGTATGCTAATCACTTGTGCACACTGATTGCATGTAGGCAATGCTAAAATTTGCACAAACCATAACCTCTGCATGCAATTACACCTTGTGTCACTGTATGTGATTCACAAAACTTTCTTCTTCTCAATCTTTCTAAATGTATTTTCCTTTGATATTTCTAAGGAAAGGTCACAGATTCCTAGGCATGCATTAATGGTGCTTAGCCATGCTCTTCCCATTATGATTGGAAAGTCCTCCTTACCATTGTTCACCTGAATCACTAGGAAATCATCTGGGTATGACCATCCACAAACAATGGTGACAATGTCCTCCACTAGTCCAAAAAGGACAGTGATGGACTAGTCAGCCAACTCTACATGAATGTTGTTCTTTTTCAATGGAGGTAGGTTCCAGGGCTTGTACATTTCCTGAGAAATCAAGTTGACACTGGAACCCGAATCCAAAAGAGCCTTGCATATTGCATTTCCAAAGATTTGTAAGTATATCAGAGAACTCCCAGGATCAAAGAATTTCCTATGGTAGTGGCATTTCCCATGATTGTGGGTGCTGCCACTATTGATATTGCTCAATCGGTTGTGGTGGAGTTCCACTAGGATAATATGTTAAGGGTTGGTGGAACTACCTTGGGTTACCTTGAGGATAAGGTAACCTTTGGGGTGTTTACCTTTTATTTAATCATGGGTTGAGTGCATACATCCCAAACTCCTATAGATGTGAGATTACATAGCAACATCCCTTAGGATGGTCATATTGACATATCTTGCATCCACAATCATTGTCTATTTTTGAATCCACAACCTCTTCAATGATGGTAACTTTGCCCTTACCCTTGCTACATGCATGTTCAGCTTCTCTCTTTTTTCTTTTAGCATGATCACTACTTTGCTCTCTAGACTCCTCTACTATTTTAAGAATAGTTTGAAATCTATTGTCTAGGGAATCCCACATTTGATCCACCTTTGTTGATACTTCTAATGTCAACTTTTGGATAGGCAAGGTTTTCCTATTCACCATCTCTTCAAGTGGTAACTCTTCTTCATCCTCACAAAATCTTACTCCCCTCTTTCGGAGGGAAGGATCACGGTTATACTCTTCCACACTTTCTCTCTTCTGTAGCTCACCTTCTTCCTTAGCAACTTGCTCTAATAGTTTTTGAATTTGATGGGACCTAAGCTCGGATAGTCTTCCTTAGGCATAAGTCCCAAGGGTTCTTCTCATTTCATGCCTAAGCCCATCCACAAGATGGCACAGTTGATCCATTTGCAAATAACCATGGCTAGAAAAACGGTGTAACAGTGCATAATATTGGCCCATGGAAGCATCCAAGGGTTCATGTTCTTCTTATTTCCAGTCTTGGATTTTCTTTCACAAGTTAGACACTTAGGAGTACATTTGGTACTTGTCATTAAATAGTTCTAACATAGTACTCCACCTATGAATGGATTCTGGTTCTAAAGACCAATACCAGCTTTCCGCTTCTTTAACTAGTGTTTGTGGAAATAACTTAAGTTTTTGCCATTCATTCTTTATATTTTATAAGGCACATGCATCATGGAATGCTTGTAAGTGATTCTAAGGATCAGCATTGTATCCCCCTTCAAATTGTGGGATATTGTTCATATCTAATCTCTTAATCCTACTATCTTTTTGGTGCCTTGTTGGAATTCTAACAACCTCAGTTAAGTCCAACATACTTTGAGTAGCGAGTAGGGGTTCATCATGATCGTCTCTTGCATGGAGTCTATGATGCCTACGTTGTTTGCTACTCTCCCTTCTTCTATGTCATGACTCTCTAGAGTGCCCTTGTCCCCTTTCTTGCTTATTTCATCTATGACTTCCACTTTGCCTACCTTTATCTCCATGGTCTTTTTCTTTATGACTACATCTGGACACTAAAGGAGATGATGAAGGAGATGATGAAGGTGAAGAAGAAGGATAACTGTCATCATGATGATGTTTTCCACCTTCTCTTTGGCGATCTCAGCCTCGATCACGATTGCTATCAGAATGTCTATCTTTATTATGTGTCTGTGTCCCTTTTTCGGATCCTTTGTGCCCATGGGTATTAAAACCTTGGTTATGAATAGTGGAATGAAGGTTCTGATACACAACCCCTTGGCCAAAGTCAAGGGGAGGAACATCGTTATGTGGGCGATTGCCTAAGGTAGGTTCACCACCCTCATTTTCACTTAAGACATGTGGGACATCCTGCGACCACTTACCCTTCAAAGACTTATGATGTCTCTCCTATTGCAAATATCTTTGACATTGTGCCTCTGTGGGATGGTATTCTCTCAAGTCATGGTCTTGCATAATGTATTCTACATGTAATTGTGACATGCCAATTCATGTGAGGGCACGAAGAAGCATGCTTGGCACTGAACAATCAGGAGGTAACACTATGCTACCTTCTAAGTCTCGCCAATGCAGTTGTTCATCTTGATGGAGGATAAAGGTGAAGTTTGGTATATACTCATTAGGATGAATATATACCACTTGAACTTGTTGAGGGATTGGTGGATCAACGTCATGTGTATTACACCACTAATTGTTTCCTATTTCAGACCTCGGTGGTAAGGCGCTTTCGTACAAAGAAGGAGACATACTTGTCTATTCAGTGTGCAATGTATTCTTGTTTATTATTTTCTCAATCAACCCTAAGGGTTTGTTCCAACAATGTGAATGATTTCCTATGTTCTAATTAGCACATAAACAACTAAGTCCTTGGCAACAACGCCAATGATAGGTGGTGAGGTACCCCTATGCTCAACCATACAAATACAAGCGTTTGACACACGATCCAGTTGAATTCCAAGGACTAAGTGCTTATGTGCCCTTGTGGAACAAGGATGGGTTGATTGATTGTTGTCTTCCAAAACTTACTTGTATGTCATGATTATATGGTTAAGTTAGCTTGAGGCATATGATTTTTATATGTTTTATGTTTTTATGTCATGTGCTAATAGGGAAAGAGAGAGATAACTAGGTAACTAATTTAACTTAACTACTCATTAACTAAGTTCTAACTAATCCTAACACCAGCATCTATTCCCACTTGCCATACACATCCTGAACTAGTGCAACACTGTTGGGATTACCAAACGCTAATCGTTACTGGATTACCCAGCATTACACGCATGCTCAAAGTGGTCATGCTTGTGTAATTTAATAATTTGCTTAATTGATCAAAATGAATTGTTGTGCTAATAATAGAAATGTAAAGTGCATAAAATAAAATAAATGCATAAGAAAATAAAATAAAAGAAATGTGTAAGAAAACAAATCTCAAGTGCTGCAAGGATGAATCGAAGAGCTCGTCTTTATTGCCATACACAAGGTGTGCTCAGGTACACAATGCTCGAATAAAGATCCATCCACACTTAGACCTCTTATTGTGGACACTTGGAAAATACTCTAACTTTCAAACAGACTACAAGAGTTTTGCTACTTGACTACTGAAAGACTTCTTTTTTCAATTGTGCGCTTGGGCACTGTATTTATAAGCTTGGGAGCAACTACTCTAATAATTAGAGTAACCGCTCTAATAATTAGAATAACTTCTAAAGTAACCACTCTAATAATTATAATAACTGCTAAAGCAACTGCTAGAGTAACCACTCTAATAATTAGAATAACTACTAGAGTAACCACTCTAATAATTATAGTAACTGCTAGAGTAACCATTCTCATCACAACACCACCCAGAAAGGATCAAGGTGAGGAGAAACAAGAATAAGAATAAGAGCAATAGCAACAACAACAACAACATGAGCAATAGGAGCAACAATAGAAACAACAAGTCCCACCATTGCCGCCATAGGACTATACACCATCCATGAGTCATCTACAATAGATTGCAAAGATCATTAGCTAGAGAAAAAGGGAGGAAGCCAACCTCTATAGAGTTATCGACAATGCCATATGGCCTACAGTTTCAGCAAATCCTAAAAGTGGATAGATCTTACTATAGTCAGAAGGAAGGGATCAATGGTCACACCAGATCTCTAGAAATGCTGCATCATTCTAAGTTGTTCTATAGAGAAGAGAAAAAGCCACAATTATGGTATTGTAGCATCAAGATGCAGTAGGAGTAATAGAGGTGATCACTGATCACATCAAAGAATCTTTCAATGTACCTATTGTGCTATCGGCAAATCTAACTAGAGCCAGAGATGCTCAAATGCTATCTAAAACCTTAATGATTCCTGCTAACCATGAGGATATGCTTGATTGACTATTATAGATTGGACAAGTCATGACAACACTCTTCAATATCCCAAGTGATGTCATTACAGTACATTCGAAATTGATCACTACCAAAGGAAAATTGGTCATGGCAGAAACCAACGCAGAGCATGCATAAGCAAAAATCCATAGACTCCAAGAAGAGCTCGCAACCCTAAAAGCTAAACATAGAGATCCCATATAATTTGTTATACATGACTAGATATAATAGTTCAGGATAGAGTAGATGAACAACCTGATTAAGTAGAATAAACAAATGACAATTGATGAGCCGCAATATCGCGTACGTGATATCGCATCTGCCACCTGATATTGCGTCCTGCCTCATCTTTTATAAATAAGAGGCAGTGCCCTTGGTTCCACAAGTTAGAATTAGACCCTTAGCCAGATTCTTGCAGTTTAGTTATTCCAAAGTTAGAATTATTTCTATGTGCTTGCAGTAGGAGTCATAGAGTGAACGGATCTTTATTCAAGTAATTTGTACCTAAGCACGATTTTGTGTACGGTAATAAAGACGAACTTTATGATAAACCTTGCAGCATACAAATTAAGCTAATTAGTAATTAATTATTATTTAATGCTTTCCTAGTTAATTAATAGCTTTCTCAACCTTCAACCCCCTTAGTTAAATACACTCAGTACAACTACTTCAAGCATGTGTGTAGNCCCGCAGTGTGATGATTGTAATTGTACGACATCCTTATTCGAGTGTGATGTACTTGGACACACACATGAATGGCAATAAAGATTGAGATTACTTCATCATTGCAGCATCCACTTAGTTTAATTATTATTGTTATTTATTTCTTTCTTAGTTAATATCTCTCTACCCTTATCTCCTAGTAACGCAGAATGAGTATGACTTAATCACGAGCATTTTAAGTGTGACTACTTGGTAACCTAGTAGCGTACCTAGGCCATACGCTTGGTAATCCTACTGGTAGTTGTGCACGAGGTCCAAGATGTGTACGGATGACTAAGGAACGGATGCTCATCGCACTTAGGCTAGTTTAGATTTTCTCCCCCTCTCTCCTAGCTTAGTTGATATTATTTATCATCATACCCAGGAGTAGCATTAGTGTAGGAACACATCATACACCTCACTCTGGACTAAATCATACATGACAAAGTTAATACTAGTCCAGGTGGGAAGATAGCAAACTGTGATCTACAAGTAACTGTCTAGATACAACAAGTAGTCCGTCTACGTAGTTCGACCAGATAGTGCGTGAAACACTTGTATTCGTATGGTTGAGTGTAGGGGTACCTCGCCACTCATCAACAATGGAAAAGGATAAAGTGGTGTGGAATGCCTCCATAGTAGAAGCAAAAACGTATGCACGTGCTAAGGCACTCACTGTAGTCCAAGAAGAGAATAAACAACTTGTTGTTGATAATATGAGGTTGACCACTATAGAAAATAGAAAAACATCTTGAAAGAAAGCATCCACAAGTTAAGAGAACAACTAGTGAGGATTAACCAAGACATGAGACACTTTGCAAGAGAAAATAGAACCCTCTCAATAGAGTAGGTACATGCCATCTGTTAAAAGTCAACTAACGAAATCAGTGCGTGGTAGAACAAGGCAAAGAAACATGAAAGGCTTCAGAGACACTTCCATGATCAAGTGGGAATGTACAAGAAGATCAATAAGAAAGAGATCCAGATGGTTAAAGCTAGAATCAACTCCACATCAACACAAAATCCTAACTAACAACCCATTTTGGATAGCTATGCCCATGTTCACCAAGTGAAAGTGAAAAACAAAGGCCTAGAAATCAAAGACCTAAAAGAGTACATGGTGTTAGCTAACATTTGTTATGCTAACTTGGCCATATTAACAGCAGATAGACCCAAAAATGAGTTAAAACAACAAGTAGCAACCACATACGTATTGTAAAAAAAAAAGGTTTGCAAATTGGAAACATCCTTTATAGAAACTCCAAGTTTCAAACTCGGAATTGGAAGCAATGAAGGCTGGCTACCAAGGGTAAAAAGATGTAGCAGCAAACATGGCCAAAAGGTTATTTGATTATTGTGAATTACGTGATAAGGTTAGAGCATTTGAAGAGGAGAGGAGGCAGTTTGCAGCTTGGTATGTTAAGGCTAATCAAATATTTTTGTAGCTATTATGCCCATGGGATGTATTAGCTTCATCACACATTACACAATAAGCATGGACAATACATGATCCAAGAATGGAGGAAAAGCTCCATATGATTTTAAATCAATACAAGTTCCAGAAGCCTGGGGACAAGGGAAAGCAACTGATGGAAGAGCCACCACCACTAGGAATTACCTAAACTACATCGAGCTTTCACCAAGTTTTGTTTTTAGTCAAAATTGTCATGCCATGTCATGTGTAAATTTTTTATAAAACACTACTACGACATTTGAGAGCCATGTATATAGTAGTTAGTGTCATGTAAATCTACTTCCCAATTTTTATAAGGAACTCTATCCTCATTTTGTTTTAACTCAAGGGTGAGTTTCAAGTTAGTTGTGGGGGTGTGAATAGTCATGTTTTTGACCAGCTATGATATCGAGTGTCCAATATTGGATCCTCAATATTAGGGCACAAGCTATGATGTCAAATACCCAATATCGCTCCACACATGCCAACCTATAAATAAGACACTTAGGTGCACAATAGAATAACTTTTCATTCCATCCTTATGTAGACTCTTGTAGTTTGTTTCTGTAGTTTAGTGATAGAGAGTGAATGTTTGCAGTGTGATGTTGAGTAGTTGTCTAGAGCCTTTATTCAAGTGGAGTGTACTTGAGCATAGTTCATGACGGAAATAAAGGTTGAGACTGTTTTCTATCATTCCAACATCCACTTAGCTTTATTGTTTTACTTAGCATAATTCTTAGCATTTTCATAGCTTAATTAGTTACATTTTTAAGTACTTTACTTTCCTTATTCGTAGTAAAGCAGAATGAGTACAATCAATTTTGAGAATTAAGTGTGATCATTTGGTAACCCAGTAGTGGTCTCACTTGATACACTTAGTAGTGAACTCACTTGGTAATCCCAATAATGGTTACATGAGCCCAAGTTGTGTACGACAAGCCAAGAACAAATGCTTATCATTCTAGGCTAGAGTAGATTATTTTATCATTTTCCTTAAAGTCAAAACCATTTTCACACTTTATTATCATAACTAGGAGTTATGGCCAATACAACATCATTTATCATATACTTCACTAAGAACTAAACCATACGCATAGATTATACTAGCTCCACGTGGGAAGACAACGATCTTGAACTTCAACCAATTATTAGCATAATCATGTTGCCTTGTCCATGGAATTTGACTAGGCCACACATGAACATTTGTATCTCGTATGGTTGGGCATTGGACTATTCCACTGCTCATCAGTGCTTAACATGAATAACTTAAATACTAGCTTAGCTATATATTTATGATATATATCTATTATTTGGCTTGAAGAATCTTTTTTATTTTTCAAATTTATAAAATCTCATATTGTTTCACTTAGAATTGATTTTCACATTGAAAACAAAAATCAAAACCAATGGATGTTACTTCAATCAAAATAAAAATTTTATGAAAGAGTTATCTCTTAGCCAAGGATCATGATGATAACTATTTATTTATGTTGACAAAGTTCAACTAGCTGATAACTAGCTCTCACTAATACGATGATAAAATTATTAAATTATTTTACCATGACCAAAGAAACATGGCTAGTAGTGGCCTCTTGGCCAAAATTATGTTACAACAACATAAATAGAAGAAGGCTTTACAAATTTCTGCTTATCAACTTTTAAATTTTGCATACATTTTGAGATTCAATAGAAATTTGGGTATTGGTAAAAGAAATTAAAAGTAATTTAATATTCATCATAAGGTAAAAATAATTTTGGAGAAATCAGTTATGTTGATGAAACCTTAGATCTGACCTCCTGTAGTCAACCGAAAAATGTCTTATAATGCTCTACCACCTACCTCTAGTCCTTAGAGCATGGCACAATTGTGGATTAAAAAAAATATAAAATCCATAATTTCATATCAATTTTAAAATAAATAAGGGATAAAAGAACATGTTGGCGTTCATTTCTGTTTCTTTTATAATGAGCAAGAAGGGATGGTCTTTGATATCGATCGGCTGATTTCATTACCCTCTGGTATTGGTAGCAAAAGCGTGTTTCCTGAGATTCTTTGTTGGCTGTGAAAATGTCAAGAGCCGCATTTCCAGGTCTGAGCAGGGCGGTTGGCCTCCTTTCGCAATCATGCCTTCGATCTGTTCCGCGTCAAGGTACGTTTTTTTTACGCTGATCGCATTACCAGTGTTTAGTTTTTCTAAAACGAAATGTTTCATTTCGATTTGAAGTTCGTATTACTAATTAGGATTCTTATCTAGGAATGTCGCCCGGTATCTACACACGATTTTTCAATTTCGATTCTTGGTTGGAAATCTTAATTTCAATCTATGGGAATGTTCTCTTTTTGTTTTTTGTTTTTCCCAAAATTGCCCTTTAAACCCGAAGGGTTCAGTTAACATTGCTTTGGCGGATGTATCTCGTCTAGAAACGATGGGATGATTTGTGCTTCCCATCTTAGAAATTTGATTTCTATTTGTATGGCGGCACATTTTTTCCCCCTCTTTGCTGACTTGATTTTTTTTTTCTCACATCATATTCGACCGAGGCTGCTGATGTGTGTTCAATTGTCAAGCTCTTGTACCTAAGTGTTTGTGTTCGTAGCTATTTTTTTTTCTCAAAGATTTTGATACCTGTGATCTTGGATCGCTTTGGGATGTCCTATTTTTTCTTGCAAAATTTTTCCCTTATTGACCCGAAGAGATTGTTATCTTAGTGTAAATTCTTCTGTAATCATTTGATTCTAGGCATTGTTGATTTTTTGTTAGCAATATTTGGCATTTCTTCAGTATTCATGTAATTTAAAATTAGATCGAATCCTAGCTGATATGTCACAACAAAGTAGCATATTTATTTTTTATTATTTAGAGTTTCTAACGCCTTTTACATTTCAGCGTCATATATATTCTATAGAGACAATCCTCTTCTGATGTTGTCTTGGACTTGTATGTCATGTCTATATTTTAATACACACAATCAAAGAAGAAACTAGCAAATCAAAACACTGGGCTTTAGACTGGGTTGAAGTCAGAAAAATCACTTTGAAATAGATATTACTAAAGGAAAGTCATAAAAATACATTAAAATATTTAAGAAATTTTGAAAAACAGGAAAATGCTTTGTAGACATTCAAAGAGAAGTTAATTTGATTGATGTAATTATAAACGCTTATTTTTGTCAATTTTTAAACCTTGAAAAAAGGGAATCAGTAGGGTTAAAAAAGATTGAGACAGATTTTTGTTAATAAAATGGGAATGCTTTGATAGAAGCTAGATAATGGTTTGAGCCTCAGATTTATTAGATCTTTGAAGAATGTTGCCTAAATATTATAATTTTTTATGATGATTTTATCAGCATTTGTGAAGGTTAATTTTGGAATTTAAGCATTTTTAAATGCAAATTGCATAGACAACTTTAAGGTTTGCAATTTGCAAGAAACCATTGGTGAAACGCCTTTTAAACATTTATAAAATTAGGAATCTCTTGCATCTTCGTCACTGCATTTTTAAGAATGTATGTTTTAAATGAAAGTGAATTTGCTTAGCTTTCTTTTTCTTTCAATATCTTATTCCTATTTTCTCTTAAACTGAGTGTTTATTTGAATGCTGTTTATACAACTGTGTTGATCAGATTTTGTTGTTTCCTTTCTGAAGTTTAACTGTAATGCGAATTAATTTTTTGTGCAGCCTCTCGGTCTGTTCATTCTACCGGAACCAAGAGTATGGGTGAGCATGCCTCTCATTCTTCTTACGAAGATTATATGCATTCTGAGCACATGTACAACTTGGATAAGATGAAGTACCAGAAACTGAAAATGACATTGCTAGTCTGGGGTGGGGTTGGTATTGGAATTGGTGTTCCAGTCTATGCTGTTATTTTCCAACAGAAGAAGACTGCATCTGCCTAATTCTAGCAACCTCAATGACGAAATAAATCATATGACTTCATTGTTAAAAATATATATTTTTAAAAAGATTCTTAGAATGTTTCTTTGGGGTTGGTGATTTTATTATGAATGAAAAATCATTTTCTTTTGAGAAAAAAAGTAAGAATTCAAAGTTTTAGAGAACTGATTCAGTGCTAAATTTATCTTTTGTACGTTGGTGCTTTCATTACTCTGGGTATGGACTGCTCCTTTTTGATTTTTAGTTGTCATTGGTACAGCCTTTTGTGCTGTCTTTGAAATTACAAGCTAACAGCTTTTTTACGTAGAAAATGTTTTATTTATTTCCTTTGTATTTTATAGTTCTTTTATACCATGATTAAATTATGTGTGGGAAATATTGTGTGGGAACACTAGCATCCCTTTTGTCATTCATGTTGTTTGGGTTGTATGGTTTAACCAAAGAAATGATGAACTGTTATATTTTATTTCCGCATGGTGCTTTGGATTCTGTGCAGTGTTCAGATTAATTAGTAGTTACATTGATGTGCCAGTTTGAGGGGACGATCCTTAAATCATATACATGGAAGGTGAAATCGGTGGGTTGTGCAGCAATGATGGCTTGAACACAAAGTGATTGAAAGGATCCTTGTTGTGTAAGGGAGTGTAGAGGCAAGATTGTTAATTGGATTTACTAGTTGATATGATGTTCTTGATATTGCGATTAGAAATGATGCCTCATACCATAAGAATTCATCAGATAACTTTGCACACATCCTACCTTGTTGCATAATCTTTACATGCACTAATCATGTCTACTATTTTGGGTTGTTGCCTAGGCGGATTCACACAACTGTCACTTTTAATCTAAAAACCATGTCCCAATTAAAAATAAGCCTCCTTTTTTTGAACAGTGCTTTTATGGCCTTTGAGTAATTTAAATATCATGGAGAGGGGAGAAGGGAAAATAAATAGTTTGGATAGCAATGTTCCTACATTATACCAAATAATCAACACGAGGCCAGGAAGGCAATGTAGTCTTCTAAGTTCAGCGTTATGTCTGCTTTTTGGTAATTTTAAGCAATCTGTTGGTTCTTACTTGGAGCAAAAACTGGGGAAACTATCCTATTTTAATGTTATAATGATGAGCATCTTTGGCTTCATGCTTGCTATCCTTGACAAGTTCTACAGCATCGTTACGGTGGCATTTATCTAACTGAATGGCATACAACTATATTATATTTCATGTCTTCTTTTTGTACCACTGCATCAACTTCCTTCTTGTCAACTTTCATATGTTTTTTTATTCTTTTTAATCATTTTATTTTATTTTTCAACCCTACTTTCATTTACACCTTCCGTATTCGTCATTTTGGTGCGTTAACATTGCTGCCTTTTACCAGTTATGTACAAGGCTTTGGTGCGTGATACTACAATTTTGAATGAATGACGGTTATGATCATCATTAAAATACGCCACTGGCTTGCTTTAAATGCAACGCTTGTGGATGAGTTTAGAGTTTGAGTAAAATATTGTGTTTTAATTTGGTGCAGAAATGGCAGCAATGTTGAACGAGGGAGGTCACTTTGATTTATTATGACGTAGGCTGGTAGGATCTTGGAAAAAGTTTCATGTATTTGAATTGTGCGTGTATCATGAAACCATTTTACGTATTTTATTTCAATTGAACATTAAAAATTGTTACGGAGGTGGTGTTTTAACCATTATTGATTTTTGTCCTGGTATATGCTTGAACTGTAGACGAATTGAAAGGAACTGTAGATTAATACCTTGCCACCTTGAATTGAAAGGAATTGCTTGAAGATTTTATCTTGTTGCTTTAAGATTTTGCCTTTAGGTTTATCAAAGGTATGGCTTTTGAAAAGGCAGCAAATCAAGAGTTTGGACAAGAACTTCAAGAGATCAAAGACTTCTTTAAAGTTTTTGTGGTTGAAATGCAAGAAGTCCTTTCCAAAGTAATGGTCTACAAGCACCAAGATTTTGCAAAACCTTTAAGAAGAAGCAAAGAAGAGATTGAAGAGAAGAATCCTTTTGCATCTTTGCAAAGGTTAAGAGGAAGAAATGATCAAAGGACTCCAAGGGAATAAGAGACTAGAACTTATAGGGATGAACAAAGGTTCCCTTTTCTTCATAATAATAAGGAAAATGATGATTAAAGGTTTTAAAAGATTTTAAGAAGTGCTTTAAGAGTTTCTTATGAGGATATTTTGATCTTCAAAGGTGTTGAGGGTACAAATTTCTTTCTTTCTTGGCTTAGAGTTATGAATAAGTATTTTCTTGTTGAGCAACATTCTAGTGAGTCAATGATCCATGTTATTGATAAAAAAATTTAAAAGATTGGTAGAGAAATGGTGGGATAAGAAATGTCTCAAATACTTTGAAGAACATAGAAAGCTTGTTGAGAGTTGGCAATTCATGGAATTTATGCTAATGCAAAAGTTTGAGAAGACATCCTTTCCTCATGAAGTCATCAAGAAGTTGAAATTTCTCAAACAAGGAGATCAAGAGGTATGAGATTATTATGTTGAATTTTGTAAAGCTTTTCAAAATGCTAATGTTCATTGGATTAAATATGAGCAAGTGTCTAACTTCATTAGTGGATTAAAGATGCAATACTAGCAAGAATTAGCATTCTATGAGCTTGATACTCTTAATGAAGCCTATGATCTTACTCTCTAAAATGAAAATCACAAAGTTTGGCTTAAGGAAGGATAAGGATTACAAGAAAAGGGATACAAGGATTCCACTCAAAAGTCAAGGAAATCATCCAAGAAGGCTAGTGAAGATGAGCAAAAGAAGGAAAGAGATTCTACTTCTCCAAGGAGGGGAAGAAGAAGGGAATGATCTCCAAGAGGCAAAAATCAAGGTAAAGATATATGTTATAATTATGATGAATTAGGTCATAAACAATGGAAATGCACAAAGACAAAGGAAAATACCTCTAAGAGTATAGAAATTCAAATGATGTAAGAGGATGAGCCTAAATCTTCAAAGAAGGTGATGAGTGGCGAGGTACCCTTAGACTTAACCATACGAATACGAGCACTTCACGCACGATCCTGTCGAACTCCGTAGACAGACTAGTTGTGGTATCTAGATAGTTACTCGTAGATCGTAGTTCCCTGTCTTCCCACCTAGACTAGTATTAGCTTTGTCACGTATGGTTTAGTCCAGAGTGAGGTATATGATGTGTTCCTACACTAATGCTACTCCTGGGTATGATGGGAAATAATATCAACTAAGCTAGGAGAGAGGATGAGAGAGAATCTAAACTAGCCTAAGTGCGATGAGCATCCGTTGCTTAATCATTCGTACACATCTTGGATCTCGTGCACGACTACCACTGGGATTACCAAGTGCATGGCCTAGGTATGCTACTGGGTTACCAAGTAATCACACTTAAATACTCATGATTAAGTTGTACTCATTCCGTGTTACTATGAGATAAGGGTAGAGAGATATTAACTAAGAAAGTAATAAATAACAATAATGATGAGATGAGACTTGCACTAGGCCGTGATATCGCGGCCGCTGCGATATCGCGTCTTCTCCTGCGATATCGCAGCGGCCGCGATATCACGGCCTAGTGCAAGTCTCATCTCATCATTATTGTTATTTATTACTTTCTTAGTTAATATCTCTCTACCCTTATCTCATAGTAACACGGAATGAGTACAACTTAATCATGAGTATTTAAGTGTGATTACTTGGTAACCCAGTAGCATACCTAGGCCATGCACTTGGTAATCCCAGTGGTAGTCCGATGTGTACGGCTAGTTGAGGAATTGGCTACTCATTGCTAGGTTAAGAACGTGTGATAAGTACGACTTAGTTACGAGCACCCACGGGTGTGTACGGCTGGCTAAGGAATCGGCTGCTTATCACACGTAGGCTAAATAGGTGCCTCAGTACGACCACTTCGAGCACTTGCGTTACGTGTGGCGATCCCAGTAACGATTAGCGTTTGGTAAGCTGCAGTTGCATAGTTCAGGGTGTGTCCGGTAAGTGGGAACGGATGCGGACGCTAGTTAATTTAGACTTAGATTTTAGTTAGAGTTAGCTTAGTTTCTCAACCCATTCCCCTGCTAGCATAGAAGATAAGCTGAAAATACCAAAAAAATCACATACCTCAGACTTGCTTAACCATACACCGTGACACTTACAAGCAAGCCTGGGAAGACAACGAACGATTAACCCCAAGTGTTTCTTGTGGCGTTAAGGCATTTAGTCTGCAGAGTTTGACCGGATCGCGCGTGTACGCTCGTATTCGTATGGTTGAGTGTAGGGGTACCTCGCCACTCATCAAATAACAATTAGATAATTAAGCTAAGTGGATGCTGTAATGATGAAGTAATCTTGATCTTTATTGCTGGTCATGTGTGTGTCTAAGTACGTCACACTTGAATAAGGATGTTGTACAATTACAATCATCACACTGTGGGCATGCACTAGGAGAAAGGGTTGAGAGGAAAAACTGACAAAAAGTCCCTACCTTAATATTAAAACTAAAAAACTTAAAATTTCTTTACCAAATCTGCTTGGCTCTTATTTGTAGATGAGGAGATAGGCTACAATATCACGTACGTGATATCGTGTACCTGATATCATGGGTGCAATATCACCGCCAACAATTCATGACTCATCATACCCCCACGGCTGAATGAAAACTCGTCCTCAAGTTAAAGTGAGAACAAGCTCCATTGATTACACAGTGGATAGGTATGGGATTATTGACTGACTAGAATGGATTCATGCCGTAGTGTGGAATCAGAACAAAATTGAAACACAACACAAAGAACACAAAAGAAAATCCTATAACTACAAGATTGGGTGGAACTCATGTAGTTCCTGGTGGTGGTGGCTCGTCCATGGATGTCTTTCCCTTGTCTTGCGCTCCAGGTCTTGGGATTTGATGGCATCAAAGTATGGCCTGGAATTTCTCCTCTTTAGTTCAGGGATCCTATGCCATCCATGCTAATGTTCCGATGTTTGATGGAGTCGGCACCTCCCATGGGCATGTTAGTTATGGAAACATTTTATTTTCTTTGACATACCAAGCCGCAAACACCCACTATTCCTCCTCGTAGGCTCTGGCTTTGTCTTTGTATTCTTGAAAATCTATGAGCCGTCGAGCCAAATCCGTTGCGACACCTTTCTACCCCTGGTAGCTTGCTTTAATTACCTTGAGTTTAGAATTTGCAACCTCTAATTTTTGCAATGTTTTATTGTGTTCTGCAAATTTTGTTTCATATTTGACATAGGTGGTGGCTACGTGTTGCTCAAGCTTTGTTCTCGGGCGCCCTGCTGTTAACATGACAAGGTTGGCATATCGTAGGTTTGCCAACTCCACGTACTTTATAAGGTCCTGGATCTGCAGGTCCTAGCTCTTAATGCGTATGTGTCCAATATGGCCTACCAATCAATGTGTTGAGCACTGAGAGCATTGATGTGGGCCTTGGCCATATGGATCTCCTTTTCGATGATTTTTTTTTTACATCCCCACCTGGTCCCAAAAATGCTCCTTTAGTTTCTCATGTTGTTTAGCCTCATTCTGCCACGCGCTTATTTCAATGATCATCTTTTGATAGATGGCACATTCCTCCTTCATTGAGAGGATTCAATTTTCCCTGGCTAAACGGTTCATGTCTTGGTTGACCCTGATTAGTTATTCTTGCAACTACTGAAAATGTTCCTCGAGAACATGTTTTTGTTTCTCCACAAAGGTCAACCAAATTTTGTCAGCAACAAGTTGTTTATTCTCCTCTTGTAAGGCTTTGAGTGTTTTGACATGCGCGTAAGTTTGTGCTTATGCTGCGAAGGCATACCAAAAAGCCTTCTCTTTTTCTTTTGCCACCCTTTTATTCTCTGTCAACAATTTATTAAGTTGCTCGGTTCTGAAAGTGTCTAGTTGGTCTGCAGGAACGAATTGAGAAGGATCCTGCTGCTCTACTTGTAGGGTCACGAGCTTTTCTTACAATCTTTTCACTTCTGCTTCAGCGTGCTCGACCCTCATCTCCATCATGACCAGCTTCCCCTTGGTGAAAATGAGGTCTGATTGTATTACTGTAACATCCTGTGGGATGTCAAACAAGGACATCATTACCTATCCTATTTGTAACAATCGGTTAAGTACATCATCATGTTCTGCAAGAGTCATTGAGGTACCGGCCAAAGTTTGAGCATCCCATGCTCCTGTAAGATCTACTGGTGGCACAACAGGCACATTAAATGATTCTTTAATGTGGTCTACGACCACTTCTGTGGCTCCTGCTGCATCCTGGTGTTACATGATCACCACCGTGCTCCCTTCACTAGTTTCCAACTACAGCTGAAAGGATGTAGCATTCCCTGAAATCTATTGTGACCAAGCGCTCTCTCATCCTCTTGTCTAAATGGACACTTTATCCCGCACATGATCGATAGAAACCGTAAGCTATATAGCATCGTCGATGACACAAAAGAGATTTACGTCATCACGACTTCCCCAACTGACTGTTTCAGCGATGGCCCTGAGATGGCTCATCGATGGTCTGTAATCTTGCGGCGGTGGCAATGGTTAATCTTGTTGGCCCGTGCTAGGCCCTGCTTCTTGTTGTTAACTGGGTCCTGTGCTTGGAAGTTGGCTGGGTCCTACAAGTTGAGTTGCAGTTGGCCCTGCTGTCTGTTCTTTTGCTTGTTCCGGCCCCAGTGTCTCACCAGTGATTTTCCTTGCAGTTGGTGGCTTTAGCAGTTTAGCATATGAAGCATTTTGGGTTTTTTGGAGGACATCATTGGTGTATCCTCTGATACCAGCACGTCTGCATAGCTTCCTGGTAGGATAAGGGAAGGGCAACGCAAACTTCCCTATCTTCCGTTCTTCAAACCGCCTTAGGATCTCCGTAAAATATAGATGAGGTAGGTTAGCATTAACCTTTCTCATCAACACTGCACATCCTCTTACTGCATATGTTGAAATTCTTTTTAAACCTTTTGTGGGGAAGATGTGATAAGTCCCTATTTTGAAATAAATCTTCTCTTCTGTCGTCAACTCCCCATAGGTCTTATCTTCCTTGCCATATGCCCTATCTAACCAAACTCATTGCGCATCAAGGTCTAAGCGAGTAGACAACCAAGCAACCTTTGGTCCTGTATTCAGAAGGTTTAATACTGCCTAAATGGCTTGAACAGAGAAATCAATAGTCACACCACAAATGTTAACCATGGTGCCTTCTTCTTTGTTGTGCCAAAATTGGTACATTTCCCCTAAGTACCAGTAACCGCTTTCAGAGAGGGTAGGCCACAATGGGGATCCTTTGAGGTGATCCCTAACGGCCTCTGGAGCAAATTCTGTGAAAGGTCCAAAGTTTAATTCCACGATCACTGCAGTAAATATGGACCTTTCATAGATGGTCTGAATACAATCCTGGGGCAACATGAGATATCGTCCTTGTTCAAACACTGCAGTAGCTCCTCCTTCCACTTGCCTTGATTGTACAGTGGTAGGGTCTTCTTGGTGGATACTAAATGATTGTTCTTCGTACTCTGCATGTTGTTCGGCATGAATTTGTCCTTCACCTCTCCTAGGTCGCTTGATCCCACCTTGAGCAGGACTTTCCTATTGTCCGCATTTCGGGGCCATCTGAAATCACAGAGGGCCAATCGTTAGTAAGGTTGTTACCAAAGATAGGTTATACCTTACTGCTTGCCTTAATCAATTTGTTTTATCTTCATGTGATGTTAATTATTAGGAGAAAATGTCTCTGAAAGATTATAATATTTAATCCTCTTTGCTTAGGTGGTTTCCAAATCTAGTTTCCTGGTATAACTAAGGAGATGAAATTGTTTTTGGCGCTTGATGAGTGGCGAGGTACCCCTACACTTAACCATACGAAACGAGCACAGCACTCGTGATCTGGTCAAACTCCGCAGACTAAATGCCTATGCGCCCCATGGAACACTTGGGGTTAATCATTCGTTGTCTTCCCAGACTTACTTGTAGTTGTCATGGTATATGGTTAAGTAAGTCTGAGGTATATGATTTTTATAATCTTTTCTAATTTTTTTCCTATGCTATTAAGATGAAGGGTTGAGAAAGCTAACTAACTCTAACTAATGACTAAGTCTAAATTACCTAGCGTCAGCATCCGTTCCCACTTACCGTACACACCTTGAAACGATGCAACTGTGGCTACTAAATGCTACTCGTTACTGGGATCACCACGCGTAATGCACGTGCTCGAACTGGTTGTACTGAGGCACTTAACTAGGAGGAAAGGGTTGAGAGAATCTATTTAGCCTACGTGCGATGAGCAGTCGATTCCTTGACTAACCGTACACATTTGCCGTGCATGACTACCACTAGGATTACTAAGCATAGATCCTGGATACGCCACTAGGTTACCAAGTAGTCACACGAGATGCTCGTAATCAAGTCGTACTCATACCACATGCGACGAGCAGCCGATTCCTTGACTAACCGTACACATCCTTAGATGTTTGTAATCAAGTCATACTCATACCGCATTCTAGGAAAGCAACAAATAGAAATTAAATAAAATCCTATTCCATGCACTGCAAGGTTTATCCAATCAAGTTCGTCTTTATTGCCGTACACAACTTGTGTTCAGGTACAATGTTGCTCGAATAGAGATCCGTTCACTCTAGGACTCCTACTGCGAGCACATGGAAAATAATCTATCTCTGGAGTGATCAAACTACCAGAGTTTTCCTACTTCTAAACCAGAATGAAAAATAAGGGGAGTGTTGCCTCTTATTTATAGATTTGGCGGTGGACCGCGATATCACGTATGCAATATCGCAGGGGACGACGCGATATNAGTTTTCATTCAGTCATGGGGGTATGATGAGATGCGATATCGCATGCACTGTGATATCGCGTACNAATGGAACTAATGGAATGACATGTGAACAGATCATTATTATAAGACTTGACAAAACTGGTGTTAATGACAACAAGGATGAACACCTTATTACAATGACATCAGGCCTTTGTTGGCAGCTGAGAAAGAGAGAGAGAAAGAAGTGTTGCTGCTGCCAACACCAAGATTGCACCTTCATTGTTCATCTGTAAGCACACCATTGATCTTGCTCCTTGCATAGCTGCTTCAGCGTTGCTCCATTCCAAGTGTTTGCTCCAGATCCAATCCATTGTTGTATGATCATCATTTGCACGTACAATACAATCATATATTAGCAAGGGTAAATGAATCATCATGTAATTAATACCTTGCTTCAGTGTAGGTCCATTGGCTAGGTTGTGGTATGGCTGATATGGATCTGGGAATATATTAATGATGACTACCGAAGGTGTAGGGGTTAGGAAGAAAATCAAAAAATTCGGGGCTAGGAGAAAAATCGAAAAAATCAGGCCCCGTACCCCCATGATTGATCGCGAACCTCCGGTAGCGTTAGAATGGAGAAAGAATAGGAGTAAGAAAGATAAAGAAAAAGGGACAACGGTAATGTCAATAAAGTGGATGTCAAGATGGAAATGAACAAAAGAAATTAGATTGCGAAAATGTTAGGGGAAAGAATTTAACTAATGCTCCAAATAGGAATGTCAGTGGGTCCTCCCCAAAGCAGGCTCATGCCCTTAATGCCTTGACAAACCCACATTCAAAGAGTCCGTAGGCTCCAGAAATGTCATTTGGAACAAGAGTTAAAGTCTTAACCGCAAGAATTTACCAAAAAGAAAACAATGCATCAACCAAAATATATACACTAATGATATAACCGGCAATGAGGTGAAAAATGGAGAGAGGGATGGAGAGAAGAGAATGGAATGGAATCCCAAGAATAAGGTGGTGTACAGCCCCTTGTGTGTTTTATGATTAATGTGACTTGGCAAGTCTCATTCCAACTTCGGCCTCGAACCAACCACATCTAGTGACTTTACATCAATGCATTCGACCGAATCATCCTCTTGGATAACAAAAATGCATCTCCAAAGAGTCACCACCATTCCGACGAAACAAAGGCGAGAATGGGAAGCGAGAAGGGCCTTAGTTAGAGGGAACACTTTTGGTTCCATAACCAGTGCTTGTAGCCCAAGTATTTATTCCATCTAAGGGGTGTGCTGTGAATTCTCACTTTGTTTGTTTTTTTTTTTGTGTTTTGTGTTTTTATGCGTGAGAACCACACCATGCAAAGACTTCTTATTTTTATTGACTCAGCTTCCGATAATTGGGTAACATCGGAACCACAAGAAAACTCAAGAAGAAAACATCCAAGCACCCAAGAGAATGACCAACACAAAAGCATCAAGTTCCCTTGAAGTCACACCCTTTGCAATCCTTGAGTCCTTCCTTAGTTTGAGAAATGCCCAGTCATCGATTTGTTTAAGCTCTTATTAAGAAGGAACTGTACATTTCCAAGCTGAGAGAAACCATAGAAATTGGTGGATGGATGGATGAAGTGATCTCATTTCCTACCATATCAAAAGAAACATACCTTAGTATCAACATTGTGACTTAAAGGTAAAAACCAAACATTAGCAATTAATATGAAAACAGTTCATACCATCATTCCAAACACTTATTATGGGACAAACTTACATGGTGGAACACACACACACACACAAAATGGAAAAAGTATAATGATGGTGTAAAACAAAAATTAGAAAAGTTAAAGAAAGTTGTAAAACAAAAATTAGAAAAGTTAAAGAAATTTCTAAAACAAAAATGTGTAAAACAGAAATCGAAAAAGAACTGAGGGCCCCATATGATCAGCATAGGTAGCCATCTCCCACATGACTGAGTTGTAAGGGAGAGATCCAAAATCATGAGCACCTGTTTGAATTTCTAAGAAGTGCCCAACTTCTCCCAATTGGTGATCTTAGATTAAGGGGTGGAAGTTGGCGATGCTCATATTCCAATGTATACATGCTTTCATTATGGGCATGGGTTTCCTCAGTTCATTCCATGCATATTTTTTTGCTCCTCCGAGTAGCTGTCAACCATGGGGTGTTTACTACTTCTTGTGTGGTTGCTACATACAGACATCTCTGTTGCAATGTTTCAAGGGCACACCTATTACATGGAGGCATTTCCTCCATGTCATCACTTGATGAATCACTGTATGTGATGCATGGAACTTTCCTCTTCTCGATCTTTCCACAAATGTTTATTTTAGAAATTTCCAAGGAAAGATCATGGATCCTAAGGCATGTGTCTATTGTACTAAGCCATGCCTTTCCCATTATAATTGGGAAGTCCCCTTTGTTGTTGTTAACTTCAATCACCAGGAAATTAGCTAGGTAAGACCAACCACACATAGTGGTAATGATGTCCTTCACCAATCCCAAGGGAATGGTGATGGACTGGTCTGCCAACTCTAGTTGAATGTTACTCTTCTTAAGTTGGGACAGGTTCCAAGCGTGATACATCTCTCATGAAATTAAGTTGACTTCGGAACCTGAGTCAAGAAGAGCCCTATGTGGTTCATTTTTGATGATCTGCAAATAGATTAAGGGAATCCCAGGGTCAGTTAGTTTCCTGGGAAGGTGGCCTACCTTGATCCAGTCAGTCACGGTATGCGTTAACATAATCATATGCATTAAGCTCTGATTTTGGATGGAAGGGTGCTTCGAAGTGTTAGATGGTGGAGGAGTGTACATGGGCCCAACCGCTTGTTGTTGCGAGAGTTTGTCTGGGCTTTTGGTTTTGAAGTAGGGTCTTCTCTTTTTACAGTTGTCAGAACCAGCAGCAGGTTGGATATTTATAGCTCTCGTAGCGTGACGTTGCTGCGGTTGAGGAGGAAGTTCCCCTTGCATTGTTGGAGCAGGAGGTGTTATGGGAACTACTTGTGGTGGAAGAGGTGCGGATGGATTAGGAGGATGGTGTGGATATGTAGTGTTTCCTGGAGGAGAAGGAGTCCTTCTGAAGTACTCCCGAACTTGGTAGTGATGGTTGGAGGTTGTGTGACTCATAGAGTCACTTGGAGAAACTGGCTGTTGCACATAATATCCATATGGATCAGGCTACCGGTAAGGGTATTGATGTTTCGACGATGGCATCCCCCATGATTGTGGATATTGCCACTGCTGATGCTATCTGATGGGATGTCGTGAAGTTCCACTTGGATAATACATTAGTGGTTGGTGGAATTGCCTTGGGTTACCTTGTGGATAAGGTAACCTTTGGGGTGTTTGCCGTTGGTTGAGTCTTGGATTAAGTGCATACACCCCATAATCCTGTAAATGTGAGATAATTGGATGACATCCCTTAGGATGGTCATAATGGCAGATCTCACATCCACCATCATCATCTGTGTTAGAGTCCATAGCCACATCGGAGTTAGTGATTTTTCCCTTACCCTTGTTATGTGCAGGGCTTAAATCTCTCCACTTTTTCTTACCTTTGTTACTACTTTGTTCTACCTTAGACTCTTCTACAATTTTTAAACAGTTTCAATTTCATATTCTAAGGAACTCCATATGTCATCTACCTTAGCCACTATTTCTATTATTAATTTTTGAATCGGCAAGGTTTCCCAGTTCACCAACTCTTCGATTGGTGACTCATCCTCTTCATCACAAAATTTCACTCCCTTCTTTCGAAGGGAGGGATCACGGTTATATTCTTCCACACTTTCCCTTTTGCGTAGCTCATCTTCTTCTTTTACTACTTGTTCCAACAAGCTATGTACTTCATGGGCTCTAAGTTGTGAGAGTCTCCCTTGGGCATAAGTTCCAAGGGTTCTTCTAGTTTCATGCCTTAGCCCATCCACAATGTGGCGAAGTTGATCCCACTGAGCGTACCCATGGCCCGGGCAACGATGTAACAATGTGTAGTAGTGGGCCATGGTAGCATCCAAGGGTTCATGTATACCTTGCTTCTAGTCTTGGATCTACTTACGCAAATTGGACACTTTGGAGTACGTTTGATACTTTTCGTTGAAGAGTTCTAGCATCGTACTCCACCTCCTGATGGTTTCTGATTTTAGGGACCGGTACGAGCTCTCTGCTTCGTTGGTGAGTGTCCTTGAGAACAACTTAAGTTTTTTCCATTCATTTTCTATATTCTACAAGGCACAAGCATCGTGGAATGCCTGTAAATGATTTTGCGGATGAGCATTGTATCCCCCTTCAAATCGTGGGATATTATTCATGTCTAATCATTTGATTTGACTATCTTTTAAATGCCTTGTGGGAATCCTAACTACCTTCATTATGTCAAGCATACTTCGGGTTGCGAGTAGGGGCTCATCATGATCATCTCTTTCATGATGCCTGTGATGTCTGCATTGTTCCCTAATCTCCCTATGTCCTTGCCCTTGTCCTCTCTCTCAACTTTCCCATCAAGGTATTTCATTTTTCTTACCTTTATCCTCACCTTTATGTTCATGGTGGCTGCGCCCAGATGTGGAAGGAGAGGGTGAGTGATGGGATGAAGGAGAAGAAGAAGGGGAACCATCGCCATGATGATGTTTCTTGTCTTCTCTTCGGCTGCTATGGTCCCGATCGTGGTGACGATCTAAGTGCCCATCCTTAGCATAAGTGGTTGTTCCCTCTGTGAATAGTTGATGTTCATGGGCATCAGAACTTGGGATATGTATCGTTGATCATAGGTTCTGATACCCAACCTCCTCATCATTGTTAGGAGGGGGAACATCAATTACTAAAGAACCCATGATAAGGGGTTCCTCATCTCCTATTTCGCTAAGGACATGCGGGACCTTGCCCTTCAATAGTGCATGTTGACTCTCTTGTCTTAAGTCCCTTATATGTTGGGCATCTGTGGGATAATAATCCCTCATTTCAAAATCTTCTGCAACGTATTCAGCATATAGTTCTTGCATGCCAATCTGTGCCAAGGCATAGAAAAGCATGTGAGAGATTGCTCAGTCTGGGGGTAACACAATGTTACCTTGCAAATCTCTCCATCGCAGCTGTTCGTCTTGATGGAGGATAAAAGTAAAATTAGGGATATACTCATTAGGATGAGTATATCTCATCTTATATTGTTTAGGACTTGGCTGATTTTGGTTATGTGTTTTATGTTACTTACTGTCTTGTGTATGGTCCTTAGGTGGTGAGTTACTCTTATGAGAAGAAGACATTTT